>JBCFYV010000664.1:0-165923 GCA_039000515.1 Timema cristinae
TTTAGGCTATGTTACTGGTGACTGACATGTGGCCAACCTCCCAGGGGTTACGGGATGTATTCCCCTCCCTCTCCCTTGCATGGCTCAAGACAGGTCCAGATAGAGAGAGAGAGAGAGAGAGAACTGTAGCCATGTATAGGGGAAGTGTTGTGATAGTGACCTTTCAAACACGTACCACCTAGGATTGACCTACAGACTCTTACAAAATCTTAAGATAAAGTTGGTCTACCTGGAAGATTAGATATCATTTACTTTCTAATACTGAAATTGTTTTTACAATTTTTATATCAAAACATTTTGTTCCAAATAAATCAAAACTTGTCCCAGTAGAAAGGTGAGTTTAATTTTGTTCCCAAGGTGACCTCATCAGCTGTTGAATATCTGGTGAGGGTGTCCTGGAATTTAATGACAGCTTTTCTCTTCATTTAAAGAGTCAATCGTCTGTTGCCGCCATGCTGATGACAGAACAGGAATACTGGAGTTACATGAGACACATTTCACAGATATTTTTAGTGACTGTTCCCCATCCAGACCAGACGCCATATTGACAACAGTAGACGGTCACGTGACTATTACAGCTGATATTGTTATTGGCTTCACCACATTGTTTCTGTATTAATATATCTTATTGTTGTAGTAACTGTAGTTACCCTGACCACTGAGCTCTCATCCTGGTAGTTACCCTGACCACTGAGCTCTCATCCTGGTAGTTACCCTGACCACTGAGCTACTAGTACTTCCTGGTAGTTACCCTGACCACTGAGCTACTAGTACTCATCCTGGTAGTTACCCTGACCACTGAGCTACTAGTACTCATCCTGGTAGTTACCCTGACCACTGAGCTACTAGTACTCATCCTGGTAGTTACCCTGACCACTGAGCTACTAGTACTCATCCTGGTAGTTACCCTGACCACTGAGCTCTCATCCTGGTAGTTACCCTGACCACTGAGCTCTCATCCTGGTAGTTACCCTAACCACTGAGCTACTAGTACTCATCCTGGTAGTTACCCTGACCACTGAGCTCTCATACCTGGTAGTTACCCTGACCACTGAGCTCTCATCTGGTAGTTACCCTGACCACTGAGCTCTCATCCTGGTAGTTACCCTGACCACTGAGCTCTCATCCTGGTAGTTACCCTGACCACTGAGCTACTAGTACTCATCCTGGTAGTTACCCTGACCACTGAGCTCTCATCCTGGTAGTTACCCTGACCACTGAGCTACTAGTACTCATCCTGGTAGTTACCCTGACCACTGAGCTACTAGTACTCATCCTGGTAGTTACCCTGACCACTGAGCTCTCATCCTGGTAGTTACCCTGACCACTGAGCTACTAGTACTCATCTGGTAGTTACCCTGACCACTGAGCTACTAGTACTCATCCTGGTAGTTACCCTGACCACTGAGCTACTAGTACTCATCCTGGTAGTTACCCTGACCACTGAGCTACTAGTACTCATCATGGTAGTTACCCTGACCACTGAGCTACTAGTACTCATCCTGGTAGTTACCCTGACCACTGAGCTACTAGTACTCATCATGGTAGTTACCCTGACCACTGAGCTACTAGTACTCATCTGGTAGTTACCCTGACCACTTAGCTACTAGTACTCATCCTGGTAGTTACCCTGACCACTGAGCTACTAGTACTCATCCTGGTAGTTACCCTGACCACTGAGCTACTAGTACTCATCCTGGTAGTTACCCTGACCACTGAGCTACTAGTACTCATCCTGGTAGTTACCCTGACCACTGAGCTACTAGTACTCATCCTGGTAGTTACCCTGACCACTGAGCTACTAGTACTCATCGTGGTAGTTACCCTAACCACTGAGCTACTAGTACTCATCCTGGTAGTTACCCTAACCACTGAGCTACTAGTACTCATCCTGGTAGTTACCCTGACCACTGAGCTACTAGTACTCATCCTGGTAGTTACCCTGACCACTTAGCTACTAGTACTCATCCTGGTAGTTACCCTGACCACTGAGCTACTAGTACTCATCCTGGTAGTTACCCTGACCACTGAGCTCTCATCCTGGTAGTTACCCTGACCACTGAGCTACTAGTACTCATCCTGGTAGTTACCCTGACCACTGAGCTCTCATCCTGGTAGTTACCCTGACCACTGAGCTCTCATCCTGGTAGTTACCCTGACCACTGAGCTACTAGTACTCATCCTGGTAGTTACCCTGACCACTGAGCTACTAGTACTCATCCTGGTAGTTACCCTGACCACTGAGCTACTAGTACTCATCCTGGTAGTTACCCTGACCACTTAGCTACTAGTACTCATCCTGGTAGTTACCCTGACCACTGAGCTACTAGTACTCATCCTGGTAGTTACCCTGACCACTGAGCTACTAGTACTCATCCTGGTAGTTACCCTGACCACTGAGCTACTAGTACTCATCCTGGTAGTTACCCTGACCACTGAGCTACTAGTACTCATCCTGGTAGTTACCCTGACCACTTAGCTACTAGTACTCATCCTGGTAGTTACCCTGACCACTGAGCTACTAGTATCATCCTGGTAGTTACCCTGACCACTGAGCTACTAGTACTCATCCTGGTAGTTACCCTGACCACTGAGCTCTCATCCTGGTAGTTACCCTGACCACTGAGCTACTAGTACTCATCCTGGTAGTTACCCTGACCACTGAGCTACTAGTACTCATCCTGGTAGTTACCCTGACCACTGAGCTACTAGTACTCATCCTGGTATTTTACCCTGACCACTGAGCTACTAGTACTCATCCTGGTAGTTACCCTGACCACTGAGCTACTAGTACTCATCCTGGTAGTTACCCTGACCACTGAGCTCTCATCCTGGTAGTTACCCTAACCACTGAGCTACTAGTACTCATCCTGGTAGTTTACCCTGACCACTGAGCTACTAGTACTCATCGTGGTAGTTACCCTAACCACTGAGCTACTAGTACTCATCCTGGTAGTTACCCTGACCACTTAGCTACTAGTACTCATCGTGGTAGTTACCCTGACCACTGAGCTACTAGTACTCATCCTGGTAGTTACCCTGACCACTGAGCTACTAGTACTCATCGTGGTAGTTACCCTAACCACTGAGCTACTAGTACTCATCCTGGTAGTTACCCTGACCACTGAGCTACTAGTACTCATCGTGGTAGTTACCCTGACCACTGAGCTACTAGTACTCATCCTGGTAGTTACCCTGACCACTTAGCTACTAGTACTCATCCTGGTAGTTACCCTAACCACTGAGCTACTAGTACTCATCCTGGTAGTTACCCTGACCACTTAGCTACTAGTACTCATCCTGGTAGTTACCCTGACCACTGAGCTACTAGTACATCCTGGTAGTTACCCTGACACTGAGCTACTAGTACTCATCCTGGTAGTTACCCTGACCACTGAGCTCTCATCCTGGTAGTTACCCTAACCACTGAGCTACTAGTACTCATCCTGGTAGTTACCCTGACCACTGAGCTACTAGTACTCATCGTGGTAGTTACCCTAACCACTGAGCTACTAGTACTCATCCTGGTAGTTACCCTGACCACTTAGCTACTAGTACTCATCCTGGTAGTTACCCTGACCACTGAGCTACTAGTACTCATCCTGGTAGTTACCCTGACCACTGAGCTACTAGTACTCATCGTGGTAGTTACCCTAACCACTGAGTACTAGTACTCATCCTGGTAGTTACCCTGACCACTTAGCTACTAGTACTCATCCTGGTAGTTACCCTGACCACTGAGCTACTAGTACTCATCCTGGTAGTTACCCTGACCACTGAGCTACTAGTACTCTCCTGGTAGTTACCCTGACCACTGAGTACTAGTACTCATCCTGGTAGTTACCCTGACCACTGAGCTACTAGTACTCATCCTGGTAGTTACCCTGACCACTGAGCTACTAGTACTCATCCTGGTAGTTACCCTGACCACTGAGCTACTAGTACTCATCCTGGTAGTTACCCTGACCACTGAGCTACTAGTACTCATCCTGGTAGTTACCTGACCACTGAGCTACTAGTACTCATCCTGGTAGTTACCCTGACCACTGAGCTCTCATCCTGGTAGTTACCCTGACCACTGAGCTCTCATCCTGGTAGTTACCCTGACCACTGAGCTACTAGTACTCATCCTGGTAGTTACCCTAACCACTGAGCTACTAGTACTCATCCTGGTAGTTACCCTGACCACTGAGCTACTAGTACTCATCGTGGTAGTTACCCTGACCACTGAGCTACTAGTACTCATCCTGGTAGTTACCCTGACCACTGAGCTACTAGTACTCATCCTGGTAGTTACCCTGACCACTGAGCTACTAGTACTCATCCTGGTAGTTACCCTGACCACTTAGCTACTAGTACTCATCCTGGTAGTTACCTAACCACTGAGCTACTAGTACTCATCCTGGTAGTTACCCTAACCACTGAGCTACTAGTACTCATCCTGGTAGTTACCCTGACCACTGAGCTACTAGTACTCATCGTGGTAGTTACCCTAACACTGAGCTACTAGTACTCATCCTGGTAGTTACCCTGACCACTTAGCTACTAGTACTCATCCTGGTAGTTACCCTGACCACTGAGCTACTAGTACTCATCCTGGTAGTTACCCTGACCACTGAGCTACTAGTACTCATCCTGGTAGTTACCCTGACCACTGAGCTACTAGTACTCATCCTGGTAGTTACCCTGACCACTTAGCTACTAGTACTCATCCTGGTAGTTACCCTGACCACTGAGCTACTAGTACTCATCCTGGTAGTTACCCTGACCACTGAGCTACTAGTACTCATCCTGGTAGTTACCCTGACCACTGAGCTACTAGTACTCATCCTGGTAGTTACCCTGACCACTGAGCTACTAGTACTCATCCTGGTAGTTACCCTGACCACTGAGCTCTCATCCTGGTAGTTACCCTAACCACTGAGCTACTAGTACTCATCCTGGTAGTTACCCTAACCACTGAGCTACTAGTACTCATCCTGGTAGTTACCCTGACCACTGATCTACCTGGAAGATCTCCCATCCTCTCTTACACCCCATGACAGCAACTGATGGACTATTGGTCCTCATGGGGGTTAGAGGATTGATCACCTCCTTGATTTTATTACAGGAAGAAACACAAGGAGCGCTGCTTTACAACACATTACACTAACTACATGCCCCCCCCCCCTTACCGTTTAGAACCCACTTTCCGGGTTCGCGTACTATCGACAGACACGAAGTGGTTCGGATGCTAGTTTGAAACTGCACTGGTGGTCACGATGACAAGATGTATAGCTCAACTTGTTTGATTTTGTATAATTAAGAGGTCTGAACGTGATTCTCGGTCGACTGATTTTACAACCACTCCACGCAAATGTGAATGCAATTCCTATAAATCCTACCTTCTAACCTGATATCTTGGCTGGGTTTAGGACGCGGTATTTAAATAACAACAATAACAATAAACAATGTAAGATCATGGACTGGATATGAGACGTCACCATATAAAGGAGGGGTTAGTAAGAGCAATTAAACACTTTAAACGAAACAAAAAAATATATTAAATTATATTATCAAGGGAGTTTTACCAATAATATGATAGGGGAATTTTTTATATAGTTCTTATGAAAAGGTACCTTATTCATTTATTTGTTGCCACAAACGTGGAATATTAATTTTATAAATAAAATAATTCAAATTTGAGAAAATTACGGGATGTTTCCTGTCCCCCAAATTAACCCCGTGACCAATACCCGTGTGTTGGGTTTCGCTCTATTCGGAAGGTCCAAGGTGCTAATAGCCCAGATAGGTCGAGGTGCTAATAGCCCAGATAGGTCCAAGGTGCTAATAGTTCCAGATAGGTCCAAGGTGCTAATAGCCCAGATAGGTCCAAGGTGCTAATAGTCCAGATAGGTCCAAGGTGCTAAAGCCCAGATAGGTCCAAGGTGCTAATAGCCCAGATAGGCCCAAGGTGCTAATAGTCCGATAGGTCCAAGGTTGCTAATAGCCCAGATAGGTCCAAGGTGCTAATAGCCCAGATAGGTCCGAGGTGCAATAGCCCAGATAGGTCCGAGGTGCTATATCCCAGATAGGTCTGAGGTGCTAATAGCCCATATAGGTCCAAGGTGCTAATAGCCCAGATGGGGTCCAAGGTGCTAATAGCCCAGAAGGTCCAAGGTGCTAATATCCCAGAAAGTCCGAGGTGCTAATAGCCCAGATAGGTCTGAGGTGCTAATAGCCCATATAGGTCCAAGGTGCTAATATCCCAGATAGGTCCAAGGTGCTAATAGCCCATATAGGTCCAAGGTGCTAATATCCCAGATAGGTCCGAGGTGCTAATAGCCCAGATGGGTCCGAGGTGCTAATAGCCCAGATAGGTCCAAGGTGCTAATAGCCCAGATAGGTCCAAGGTGCTAATACCCCAGATAGGTCCAGGTGCTAATATCCCAGATAGGTCAAAGGTGCTAATAGCCCAGATAGGTCAAGGTGCTAATAGCCCGATAGGTCCAAGGTGCTAATATCCCAGATAGGTCAAAGGTGCTTAATAGCCAGATAGGTCCAAGGTGCTAGTAGCCCAGATAGGTCCGAGGTGCTAATAGCCCAGATAGGTCCGAGGTGCTAATAGCCAGATAGGTCCAAGGTGCTAGTAGCCCCGATAGGTCCAAGGTGTAATAGCCCAGATAGGTCTGAGGTGTTAATAGCCCATATAGGTCCAAGGTGCTAATATCCGATAGGTCAAAGGTGCTAGTAGCCAGATAGGTCTGAGGTGCTAATAGCCCTGATAGGTCAAAGGTGCTAGTGGCCCAGATGGGTCCGAGGTGCTAATAGCCCAGATGGCCCCAAGGGTGCTAATATCCAGATGGGTCCGAGGTGCTAATAGCCCAGATAGGTCCAAGGTGCTAATATCCCAGATAGGTTCAAAGGTGCTAATAGCCCAGATAGGTCTGAGGTGCTAATAGCCCTGATAGGTCAAAGGTGCTAGTGGCCCAGATGGGTCCAAGTGGTAATATACCAGATAGGTCCAAGGTGCTAGTGGCCCAGATAAGCCGAGTTGCTAGTAGCCAGATGGGTCCGAGGTGTAATAGCCCAGATTTGTCTGAGGTGTTAATAGCCCATATAGGTCCAAGGTGCTAGTAGCCAATGGGTCCAAGTGGTAATATACCAGATAGGCCCAAAGGGTGCTAGTGGCCCAGATAAGTCCGAGTTTGCTAGTAGCCCAGATGGGTCCGAGGTGCTAATAGCCCAGATATGTCTGAGGGTTAAATGCCCATATAGGTCCAAGATGCTAGTGGCCCAGAGGGTCCAAGTGGTAATAGCCCAGATAGGTCCAAGTTGCTAGTAGCCCAGATAGTTCCAAGATGTGTAGCCCAGATGGTCCAAGTGCTAGTAGCCCAGATGGGTCCAAGTGGCAATAGCCCAGATGGTGTAACCTTGTTACAACATAAATTCGGAGAAGTTATAATAACTCACCAAGTCAGCTCCAGTTGACTCATTCCGGCACGACAAACAATCCGAACATAACCACCGCAGCGCTGTCAAGTTCAACTAACTCGAGGTCGAGCGAACAAAGTATGCAAGGAATGCTTAACCAATGGCTTGACTGACCTCTGGTTTACTACATGGTTTACGAACCTGCTACCCTGGGCTAAATGGTACCCTCCAATACACGTACAGATTTAAACGGCGTCCTAACCAGCGTTAGCCCCAAAAATGGGCAGAGTGACTCCCTAGTCTAGATGGGGATTAGTCAGCCTGTTAGCTGAGATACATGACTATTTAACCTGGCTTAAGGCTAGTTTATCGTGAGGAAGCTGACACTTGTTACGTTACGTGTTCGCGGCAAGTGTTAATAGTTGCATTTAACCCCCACGTTGTGTCGCCATTTGCTTACTTCTCTTTTATTGACGTATAATAGCCCCGTGATTGGGAGTCATTTGTTATACTTCTTTTCAGCCCCTCGTTGGACGTCATTTGTTTATTTTTCCTCCCCACGTTAGAATGCTATTTGTTATATTACATAACAGAATCATTTAAGAGTCACTCCGTAAATCATCGTTTCTATTACGCAACTAGTGCTTTACTTATAATGCCTGTTCCTTATCATTGACTTTAATAAATGATAATATATCACATAAAAGTTTGATATTATTTATTCCTTAATTGAAAACATATTTGGTATTAATATTCTAATCGAAACACGATTCATGTCGAGGGCCTAGCAACTTATAATCACCGATCGCTTAAAGCACGTCCATTCAAGACCACGACTGATTGCACAGTAAAATACGAAGTTTCAAAAGTCACATATATCTGAGTTCAATAGAAGCTTCTCGAAGGAACTTTCAACGGTAAATTACACCACTACAAACTCAGAAAGAAAAATACCTATTGGTGGTGGAATCTTTCGAAGAGGAAATTACTTTAAAAGATCTTAAACTTGTCTGGATTACGTTTAAAAGACGTTAACATTTCTTAAGTTTAGCCCGTAGATGCTGCCATCGTACCTCGAGGCGCAAACTAACTAGTAAATAATTTAGTGGAAGACGTGATTTAAGCGCCACGTAATAGGTTGTAAAAATTTAAATAAAGTAAAATATGTTTAATTATATGTAAAATTTTTTTGAATAAAAAATAATTGAAGGATAAATGGTCAATGCTTTTAAATATCCTTAGGGTCAAATCTATGGCTTACAATACCCCCAAAGTGTATTGAAAGTGAGACTAGTCTTTACTTTTTGATACGCTTTGACAAAATAAAAAAGAAGACATGATCCCCTTTTGTACACCCTGTATAAGTTTTAAAATTTTCAAAAAATTTCACTATTTTGAAAATCCTGATAGTTTTCAAAATTTACTTAAAAACCCAAAATATTTTTAAACCCTGTTAGAATAACAAAATTGCATCAAGTTCAATATTTGAAGGGAATTATATTTAAGCTTTTTAAAAAAAAATTTTTATCTTATAATTGGATTAAAAAAAAAATAATTTTAAGAAAAATTTTTTGGTAATTATGATTAAATGAAAATAAAAAAACTAAGGAAATCCAGCCTAATTTTAAATTTAAAACTGAATAACATAGCTAAGTTTATTTTTTTAAGAAAATTTAATTTAATTGTCACAATCGAAGTGTCTTTTAATTTTTTTTTCCCCAAGCAATTTGCTTTCCTTTATTTTTTGTCTTTTTTTTTTTAATTCTATCAATTTTTTTAAAATATTGTTGCACTTTTTTCAGTCCTTCACGGATCCATTTTGGGATTTTTTTCACAATCTTACAAAGGTTTAAATTTTACACACTTTAAATCCGGGCCAAACTTGCTATATTCCAAACATTTAAAAATTTATGTCCAAAAGGGTAAACTAAATTGCTATAGAGCACCACTTTGCAAAAATAGCTTAACTTAACATAAAAAATTAAAAAAAATTTAATAGTAAAAAAATATAGTACATTGTTTAAATTCTAGAAATGGCAATTCACCCCCCTCATTTTTAAACAAAAAAAATTTATTTTACTACATATCTTGTTTTAAAATTGGGGGTGACACTTAACCCCTGTAAAAAAAAATGAAAAAACAACAACCGATGCTGAATCTTCCACAGAAGAGAATTTTTTTTAAAAATACAATCTCAAAAAGACCTTAGGGTTTTTAATACAACTCACTTTTAAAAATATTCAAAAATTAATTATTATTTATTTTAGTTTTTTTTTTTCCCCTTTAAAAAATTTTTTTTAAAAGAAAGTTTTTAAACTTGGAAAAAAAAATTGATTTATTTTTATAACGGTAAAAAAGGCAACCCCCCAAAAAAAGGGAAAGTATCCTAAGGAATTCCCGGCTACAGTGCCCCACAATCCCTCGGCCCTCAAAAACAAAAAGGGGTTCTCTTAACGGTCCAAAACCCCGTTCAAAGTCTGGTAACCAAGGGGGTTGAAACTCTGCGGACCCCCTTTGGCCCCCGAAAAATCTCAAAACCATACGGGGGGTCCGGGGGTTTAATCCCCCGCCCCAAAATCACAATAATTAATTTGGGGGCCCGGTTAAAAAGCCCCCCTAAATTTTCAAATTTCCCAAATGGGTGGCCCCGTTAAAACCCCCCCCTAAAAACCCAAAAGGTAGTAGATCTGCGACAAAACTAAATTTTTGCCAACGCGAAGAATCCAAGTCCTGGCATCCAACATGTCACTGTATTAGCAAAATTTCCTGCCCAACTCATTTTTTTTTTAAGCTTGTCTTAAATTACTTTTTGACTGGTGCTTTCCGAACCCCCCACCCCAACTGACTATATTTGTAAAAAATCCTTTTTTTATCCTTCCTTCCCCAAAACACTTCAGGGATGCCCCCTCCCTTGAATTTGTCATTAATAATGAAAAAAATGAATTTTCTTGTCTACTTTTCCAGAGTTGGACTGTTTGAAAATTAAAAGGGGGTCACTTTACCTATTTTTTACAATGAAATGGCCCTTTTAAAAATTAAGAAATAAAATTAATAATATACAAGAGCTTGTTGTTTTAAAAAATTTTTTCTTTTTTATTTTTCTCACCCCCCTTTCTCTCCCCCCCCTTTTCCTTTTTTGCGGCCCAACCTGGATTTATTTCCAGAGTTGGACTGTTTGAGTTTAAGGGGGGGGGGTCCTTTCCCCCTATCCCAAAATAAAAAAATTGGGCTCCCTTTAAATTTTTAAAAAATAAAATTACAAAATATATAGACCCCCGCGCTTCACAATTTTGAACCTTTTATTTATTTCTTCACTTCTCTCTGTTCCCCTTTGCTACCTAATTGAAAAATCCGTTCACATGTTCTGCCCGCGATGGAATTTTCGATCCTTCTTTAGCCTTTAAAAATTGAGAGCTATCCATATTGCACTCCCCCCCCAAAAATTTCCAATTCCTAATAATCTATCGTGATAGGATCAGGTTGCTTTGGGTTGTGTTTCTGTAAAATACATTCCTACGATCACTAATTGATGAGGGGGCTTTAATTCAGTACATTGAGGTTTCCCTTTTTTTACCGTCATTTCCGGTCTTCTATTGGTACCATTATGACCAATTTTCTTTTTACCGATGGGAAAATTCATATAAAAAAGAATTTCTTACCCTTTTTTTTTAAGACGATGATATTTGTGTTTTTTACCGAACTGACTGTCCAAAACTAATTACAGGTTGGGTGTTTTTTCATTAAGGGTTTTTTGGTGGCTAACTTTTTAGCGTTTCAGGCAATTGTAATTTTTTTGTTTTTTGAACCCTTTTCTATTCGGGGGAAAATAAAAAAGTTTCCTAGGTTCCTACAGGGCCCCCCCTTTCAGAGCCATAGGTAAAAACCCCCTGTACTCTCTTGGTATGGAGTTTAACAAATTTTTTTTCTCTACTTGGTTCGCCCGGAACATGCTTGTTGTGAAATAAACCCCCAAAACCTGCTATTTTCTTTTTACCTTTCCCAAAAATGTTACTTGGGGGTAATTGATGTATATTTTGTTTTTATGCTAGGGCCCCAAGGGTTCTCTCCAGAATTTGGAAGAATGCTTCCCATGATCCAAAAAAACTGTGGAATCCTAGCGTTAATATAATTTAAAATTTTGTTGTGATTTCTCTTGCAGTACTTCCAAAAGTGTATAACTTCAAAAAATTGGGGACAGTGTTAATCTGCAAAGTATATTGGCACCCCTTATACTCAGGGAAAGTGGGCCTTATATCTACGAAGACTAATTGTAATGGGGGTTCTGCTAAACTTTTTAGGGGTCCTTCATTTTTTTTTTGGGAATTTTGGTTTTTGACATATGTCAAGTTTTAATTTTTGGCTTAGTTTTGTTATTTTAGGAAAGTTTATTTTTTTAAATTTTGTAGATTTTTTACCCCTACAGGGCCCCTAGATTCTTGGACTATTCATTAGGAAAAATAAGTTTTTGGATACAATAGTCCAACCCCTTTCAACAGAAGTTTTTTTTGAAAAGTAGTTCCCCATAAATTTGAAATTGCACTTTTTTTTCCCGGTTTTAGAGTTTTTTTTTTTTAATTCTATGAAAATTTTTTAATTTAAGGTATTTTTTGGGGGTTTTGGGTAACCCCCTTTTTTAAATTTTTATCAGTTTCTTATTACTTCCCTTTTTTGTGCCAAACCCTGAATTCTGTGTCAAGGGGTTTTTCAACTAAACCCTCGGAGGAATCAGACATGTCAGACTCCTGTTCTTTACCTGGGATATACTTAATGTCTAAATCATATTCTTGTAGTAAAAAACCCCTCGGTGAGCCTGCCTGAAGTAGTTCATTTTTTAAAAAAGAATTTTTGTGGCGTATAAAAAAGTAGTTTTCCCTATTGAAATACGAAATTGAAGCAATGAAAATAAGCGAAAATTTTTTTTTTTAGTTATTGTATATTTTATTTTTGGCCCCATGAAACACCCTGTGGCAAAACTATTGGCTCGTTTCCCTTTCATCAATTTAAAAATTCTGCACCTTCGCTTGACCTGATGCATCACAAAAAATGCAAAAAGGTTTACTAAAATCTGGATGTTTTTTTTTAAAATGTGTATCACAAATTGCTCCCCTTTAATTTGTTCATAGCTGTTTTCCTGTTATACCCCGCTCCATTCCCCCTTTTCTAGTTTTGAAGTAGTGGGGTACCAGGTTCGAATGTACTTGATGAAAATTTCCCGTAATAGTTAATAAAATAAAAAAGTTGAAGCGCTTTTATTTTTGGATAGGAAAACCCTAATGGCCTAGTTTTATCTTCATCAGCGAACACCCTTTGGGAAATTATGTTCCCCAAATTTTTTTCTTGGTAAAAAAGCGATTTTTTAGGGGCACCGTCAAGCACCCCTTTTTTTTTTCGTATAGTCCCATTTTTTCCCCTGTCTTTTTAAAATACTTGATGCTTTCTTGTCACGAATTAGGGAACGAAGTTAAAAATTCTGGCCCCAATACTTTTTCTAGACCTCTAATGAAATTGCTAGTGAAACCGTTGCCGAAAATTTCTTTAAAACGTAAGTTCGTCCATTATTATGAAGAAGTATACTTCCTAAGTCTTTGTGCAAAACCACTGCCAAAAAAAAACTTACTAAGTCCAAAGACGTTAAAAATTTTCAACCCTCAAATTTTTTTAGTTTTAGCTGGGGGAAGTGGGGTCCCCTCTTACCAATATTGATTTTCTTTCGTGATTAAGGACAGTCGAATTCCTTTGTTTTTCACCAATACAACTAGTGGTTAACAAAAACAGAAATACTCTTTCTTAAGTCCCTCTAAATGGGTAGTGCCCTTCGACGCGGTCTTTGACTTTTGGTACTGGGAGACTACAATTGAATGGGGGTTTTTTTTTTCCGGGGGTTCACCTCGAAAGTTTGTTTTTAAACCCCGGTTTTTTTGAAAAAACCTCTCTTTTTTCCCCCAAAAAGGTTTCTTGGTTGGTTTTTTTCCCCCCAAAAAATTTCCTTTTATTTTCTTTATTTTCTTTTTTTCCCTGGTATGTTTACCAAAATTAGATGTTAATTGTGCATTTTGATATTTTCATATTTTTTTTATTCGTACAAACCCCCTTACTTATTTGTATTTGCACCCTATTCCATTGATTTTTCAATGAATGAAACTTGTAGTTTTTCTGGTTTTGTTTAAAAAAAAATTTTTGCTTTTTTAATCAAAATTAACCCAAAACCTGTTAACCCTCTGTCCTAATATTTTCCCTCTTAAGATTTTTCACCCAAAAAAAATAAAGAAAATTTTTTTCCCCATTAATCGCCACATCCGAACACTTGTTTCTTCACTTTTTTGTTCCTTTCCCCTAGCGGCTTTTTTAAGGTTCATTGGAACTGGCAAATTAGGAATAACCATCTGGGGTTTTCTTTTTTTTTTTCAAAAACTCCGGGAAATACCGTTATCTCAGTCCCGTTCACCAATAAATTTTTTGCTTAAGGTTCCTACCTTTCCTTCTACTCTGGGGGGTATTGCCCTTCAGAACTCATTTTTTTATTATTTTCTTGCAAAGATCCTCCATGGGATCACCTTGTAAAATTCATATTGTTTAAATATTGTTTAACAAGTTCAAATAATTAATCTGTTCATAGTCCATTTATTACTACTTTGTTGGACCTCATGTGGACTGCCTGGGCCCTAGCAATCAGTTTCCTGATTTTCATTTCTAAAGACTGTGGACCCATTGTGAATGGTGCAATATCATTAAAGCTAGGTGCAGAGTGTACTTCTGCTGCTATTCTTCTAGTTGACTATATTTACCTGTTTGTTTGTAATTGTCTCGGCCTTTGTCTGGGGTTTTCCCTCACCCCTCTCGGTGTCCTTCATATGATTGTTGGGACCTTGCCTATTTTGTCCTTGGTTTATAAAATAGTTAGGTCTGTTGGGCCTGCCGTCTTCTCGACGCTTTGAATCTTGGAAATGGGTTTGGTGGTCTATTTTGTTTTATTATCACGACCGAATGGGATTATAGGTCTGTCTAGTTCTATTCAAAATTGGGTGTTTCATTTCTACCTTCCCTTTCCCCATTCCTTTTCCACCTATTGTCAAATCCTATCAATACTCTTTCCATCTCCTTCACATTTTGGGAAATAACACTTAACAATAATTTTGTACCTGAAGAGGAAAGTGATTTGTTAGATGTTTCACCCAACCTGAGTTCTTCCAATGGATAATTTAAATACCTAGCCTGAGAAACAAAACCATGAAAATACTCATTCATTGTGCCTTTCTTGGAATCATATCTATTATTAAATATTACTGCAGAAAGTCGTCCTGCATCTCTTGAGACCAAAAGTGATCCAAAAATGCGCGCTTAGCCTGTTCATAGGTCTCCCATTCATCCTCTAAATAACTGGCCCAGTTCCTAGCCTCCCCTTCATAAACATGAGAGCAAAATTTCAATTTTGTTCCTTTCCCTTAAATCCTCTTCTTTCCAAACTCTCTCAATTTTTTGCAAATATTGAGCCACAGATATTTTGCCCTTTGCTCCCTATACCTAGGAATGAGTGACAAAGTAAGGTCATTGACATTTTTGGTTAAGAGATTGTGACTACACCCAATTTTGTTATCTGTCCCCCTACCTTTGTTCAGTTGTACTTGATCAGCTAAGTTGTTTATTTTCTGATCTAAAGTGCCAACCGTTTTTTTGTTTTCATTTACAATTTCTTTTATCTCCACAATTTCTTTCCTTTTTATTTGAATCTCCTCATTAATATTTTCCTTAAATAAATTGCCTATTAGCATCCCCTTGCCCTTCAATTTCTAACCTCACCTTTTCTATTTGAATTTCCAAATTGGATTGCACTACCTGAACAGCTGATTTGTTGTGTGCTATCTGTATATCCTGTGTTTGTATTTGTTTTTCTAGTTTACTGGTTTCTTTATCTAATTTTTTCTCCAAACCTCTGTTTTGTTTGTCACTGAAGATATTTGATCATTAACTTAAACTGTTCCTTTTTTAGATTTTCCTGCCTAACCTCTAAATTTCCTTGTTTTTTTTCTCCTTCTGAAACCCTGTCATTAATTTCATTAATTTGTTGGATAAAATTTTGATTAATTAATTCTAAATTCTCAAATTTTTTATTTTATATTCTTTGATTGTTCGTCGACCTTTTGGTTGAGTTTAGTTTCTAAAGTTTGTCCCATTTTTTCCAAATCCTTTTTAAAATCCTGTTTATTTTCTGATGCAGTTCGATCAATTTTACATCCGAGTTCTCTCATATTTTCTAATATAACATTTAAAAGATTACTTGTTCTACTGGTTTAGCCACCCTATCTTCCACTAAGGTTATAGTTCCCCCTTCACTTTGATTCAGCATTTGCAGGATTACTTCTTTACTTGCTACCTCCCCAGAGCTAGCCCCTACTTCCTCCTCACTCCCTTCTTGTTCCTGTTCAAAATTTGCCCTCTTGAATTGACCTGCCCTTTCATCCTCCTCATAAATAAATGGCATTGTGTCTTCATCATCATACTCTTCAGGTTCTCTTATCACCTTGTCTGCCATGTTGAAAATTTAATAAATTTTTCTTAAGTTGATCTATAAATTAATTTTGTGTTAGGCCTTGACAAATTTCAAGTACTATTGATCTAAGAATTACTTTTTATAGTGAGAAATTTAATTTAAATTAGGCCCATACACTTTTATATTGTTAGTTTAAATTTAATTTGTGAAATCCCAACATATAGAAACAAAATTTTACTACCCCCAAAAATACACAATTGAAATTAGATAAAAAAAATTTTTTTTTTTTTTTTTTAAATTAGAGTTACAGTTTCTGTTGACCACTTATCTGTCCTCGACGCTGTTTCTTGACTGCATGCCGTCTCCAAAAGGTCCTCAGTCCGTTCCTTGATGGTGTGCCGTTGGTGTGCCGTCTCTTGCAGGTGTGCCGTCGGCGTGTCGTCTCTTGCAGGTGTGCCGTCTCCAACAGTCCTTTGCGCTGTTTCTTGACTGTGCCGTCTCCTTGGTGTGGTGTGCCGTCCTTTGGTGATTATGTGCCGTCTCCTGGTGTGCCGTCCGTCCCTTTAGCTCAGTTGACGCATCTCTGTCTCAGTTCGCGGTATTCGTGCCCCTAAGTTGTAGCGCCATTTGTTACGTTACGTGTTCGCGGCAAGTGTTAATAGTTGCATATTAACCCCCACGTTGTGTCGCCATTTGCTATACTTCTCTTTTTATTGACGTATAATAGCCCCGTGATTGGGAGTCATTTGTTATACTTCTTTTCAGCCCCTCGTTGGACGTCATTTGTTATATTTCTCCTCCCCACGTTAGAATGCTATTTGTTATATTACATAACAGAATCATTTAAGAGTCACTCCGTAAATCATCGTTTCTATTACGCAACTATGTGCTTTACTTATAATGCCTCGTTCCTTATCATTAGACTTTAATAAATGATAATATATCACATAAAGTTTGATATCTATTTATTCCTTAAATTGAAAACATATTGGTATTAATATTCTAATCGAAACACGATCATGTCGAGGGCCTAGCAACTTATAATCACCGATCGCTTAAAGCACGTCCATTCAAGACCACGACTGATTGCACAGTAGAATACGAAGTTTCAAAAAGTCACATATATCTGAGTTCAATAGAAGCTTCTCGAAGGAACCTTTCTAACGGTAAATTACACACCTAAAAACTCAGAAAGAAAAATACCTATTGCGTGTGGAATCTTCTCGAAGAGGAAATTACTTTAAAAGATCTTAACTTGTCTGGATTACGTTAAAAGACGTTAACATTTCTTAAGTTTAGCTCCAGTAGATGCTGCCATCGTACCACGAGGCGCGAACTAACTAGTAAATAATTTAGAGGAAGACGTGATTTAAGCGCCACGTAATAGGTTGTAAAATTTAAATAAAGTAAAATATGTTTAATTATATGTAAAATATTTTTGAATATATAAATAATTAGAATGATAAATGGTCAATGCTTTCAAATACTCCTTAGGGTCAAATCTATTGCATTACACACTGTTAATGTTGTCAGCGCATGTGTTCTATTTGTTAACTAGCTAATCACAACACCTCGCAACACTCGTTTTGTCACTCACAATCCACAACACAACAAATGTTAAACAAACACACGCCTCGATTTAGGCCGTGTCATAACATAATAATCTTAAAATAAATTTGCTGGGTAAGGATTATGTACGGTTCACAAACTTGATCAGAATATTATGATGAAAATTACAAAGGGTCACCGGCTTGAAGCCCAGAAAGAGCATTCATTGTTGTACTAATCCAAAGGTCCCGGGTTCAATGCCCATGTCCAGTTGTCCTCTTTATAAACTATTTCATTAAACTCGAAAGTTATTTAAGAATTGATTTGTACACTTATCAGCCTTGGGGCATAGAATTTTGAAACATTACTTTTGTAAAGTGTTTAACCTTTATTCTTTTCTGAACAAGAATTTTAACTGCAAAGTTTATCATTCCTTTATTTGATGAAGTTGATAAAAGGTATATTTCCAAGCGTTGACGAAACCAAAGAAATTATCCATGCAAGAAATTACTGAAGAGACAGTTCAGTTTTTAATAGATCTATCTAGATCTGGTTCCTTACAAATGTCCAAACACATACATATCTTTTTAGAACTGCATCTTACCAACCGTCCAGGTTATAAACTTGTGTAATAACTAAGCTAATAGTTTTAAGTATGAGAAAGGTTATATTTACAGGAAGTGTACTCGTATTTGTGCGGAGGAGAGTGGAAAACTATTTTGGAAACACCGCCCGATTGAGATTTGAACCTCGACCTGACTAACATCATCAGTCTAGTCTACTGCGAGACAAGCGTCTTAGACTACGCGCCACCGAAATGGGTGCACAGGAAAAATTGCTTATTATTTTTACGCTGAAGAAACTTTTTTTTAACCTTTTTTGCTATTAAAATCTTCACTATCATGTGTCCAACAACTCCAAAGTTCAAAATCGGCTGTTGGTGGACGGTTAGTTCTCATTTAGAATCTGTGTGCTGAACATATCCACAAATGTTCATCTATTGTATGTTGTGCTATATGACCCTAAACATTAGGAGAATGAGCCACTCAACATTTCAAATCAAGTAAATTACGCGAGAAACAAACAATACCGCATGACCGGCCTCAACGCAGTGTTGCCAAACTGAACTAAATCATCAATACCGCACGACCGGCCTCAACGCAGTGTTGCCAAACTGAACTAAATCATCAA
Organism: Timema cristinae; assembly: GCA_039000515.1. NCBI lineage: Eukaryota > Metazoa > Arthropoda > Insecta > Phasmatodea > Timematidae > Timema > Timema cristinae. The sequence goes on from JBCFYV010000664.1 coordinate 18,641, forward strand.
TACCGCACGACCGGCCTCAACGCAGTGTTGCCAAACTGAACTAAATCAGCAATACCGCACGACCGGTCTTAACTCAGTGTTGCCAAACAACCAAATCAGCAATACCGCACGACCGGCCTCAACGCAGTGTTGCCAAACTGAACTAAATCATCAATACCGCACGACCGGCCTCAACGCAGTGTTGCCAAACTGAACTAAATCCGCAATACCGCACGACCGGCCTCAACGCAGTGTTGCCAAACTGAACTAAATCCGCAATACCGCACGACCGGCCTCAACGCAGTGTTGCCAAACTGAACTAAATCCGCAATACCGCACGACCGGCCTCAACGCAGTGTTGCCAAACTGAACTAAATCCGCAATACCGCACGACCGGCCTCAACGCAGTGTTGCCAAACTGAACTAAATCCGCAATACCGCACGACGGCCTCAACGCAGTGTTGCCAAACTGAACTAAATCATCAATACCGCACGACCGGCCTCAACGCAGTGTTGCCAAACTTTAGTAACTAAAGACGGCCGTGCTTCAACAACATCCATACACCGAGTCATACAAGCTCCTTTATTGATAAAACTCTTAATGTTTCTCTTTTTCACACATTCATCTACAACATTTAACCAGGTCTTACATGGCCTACCCCTTCCTTTTGGATCAACGCACTCTACCTTCATATCCCATCCTCTCAACATGCCCAAACCACCTTAAGACACTTCTTTCACATTGATCAATTGTATTCCCTTTCAAACAGCACTCCTTCAGCACCCATTCATTACTGACTCGGTCCATACGAGTTTTTCCCCCTACATTTCCAATTGCACTCCCCTTGCTCTTGTGTTTCTGACAAACCCGTTCATCACATCCATGAAACAATGTTGGCGTAACACACTTTTATATACTGTCATCTTTGCCTCTTTCAATATTACTTTATTCCACATACGTCCAACTACTCTTCGAGATGCATTCCCCCATCCATACTTCCATTTTTATAGAAACTTCTGCTCAAACACATACAATCATTCGCTTGTTCTAACATTTTTCTATTTATAATAATTTGACATCATTTACAGATTCGTCCTTTTCAAAAACCATCCCCTTAGTCTTGGATACATTTGTAAAATGCACCATCATCTGCCTATAGCAGCACTGACATGCTTATTGTTCATTTGTACACCTACCATGTCCTCCCAAACACCCCTCATCCCTTATCCACGAATACATTGGACAACCATGGAGACATAACACAACCATGCCTAACATCCTGTACAATGTCAAACCATTCACTCAAAGCTCCATCCCTTAACAAGCTTTACTTCCATCATTCACCGCCTTAAGCGCATTAACTGACCGTTCATCCACACTATACTCGCTAAGAACATTCCATCACATACTCATATTCACACGATCTTACGCTTTCTCCAGATCAACAAGTGTCTCATTTTGGTAGTAACAACAGTAGAACATTTCTGGAAAAGCTACTAGATTTCAAAATGTATCCCTACGCCAAAACGTATGATTTGAGAGACCATATGTTTAGCAGCTGTCACTTTTGACAAGCAAAGTTTTGAAAACAAGAAAAATTATAATAATAAAAGTAAATTACAATTTTAATTTATTATTATTGAAATTTATTTTACATTTTTCATATGTGTATTAAATGAAATATTGAAAGAAGGATATAAAGGCAAGGCCTACACACTTACCAGGAAGCTGTAGTTCTCAAATCTCACAACTAAAACACAACTAAACAGATAATTGTGTAATTTCCAAGGTACATCTGTCCCTTTCTTAAACAGAAGATAGTAAAACACAGATTGTACTATTTACTATGACATATGTGTATTATTAATGGTTAGATAATTATAATATGTCGGCTAAGTAGAGCTTAACTTGACCTAATGTTTTGATGAGGTAATAATTTTTTGAATAATGTAATGTCCGTAAAACATGTAAGCGAATCTAGGAGTTAGTTACTATCATCCCGGACTTGTCTAGAGGGATAGCAAGAACATTCTTCCCCATCATACCAGAGTGGACTCATCTTCTTCATCCTCGTCACCTAGGTTGAATATCAAAGGTGGGTTCTGTCATTCGCATCCATCATCTTCTCTCTGTCCCAATATTGTTTAATGAGTGTCTCGTGTGGTCCACATGTCTCCAGATAAAACATGTGTATGTATCCCACAAACCCGCCTCACTCGTAACACAAAACAAACAGTTAATGAGTTTGAACCAAGTTCCTATGAAACTCTGACGAGACAGTATCCCATGACACGTCTCCTGAGAATATATCTTACATTCTATAGATAACTCGATGTATAGAATATCTTGTAAAGCCATCTACTGCTTTAGCTGAAACGCCAGGAATTGGTTTTCTGATTCTCTTCTTTCCAGAAGTTTCAACTTCATCAATGCTCCTTTCACAGTAACTGAAACCAATATTCAGCCAACATCAAACATGTCTACAGATAAAATTAGCCTTTGAAATAATTTGTAGACATGAAGTGTGATAAGGGGAGAGGGGGGAGTATGGTACGACAACACCAATAGGCTTACATCATAGAAGATATTTTTTATAGAATGTAACAAATAATGTAAGATAATCCTCCGCTCCCTCATAGTCTATCAGTAAAACATCCAAAGAGAATCAATAAATGACTATTAAAATTATAATTAAATTTGTTATTTGAAAACTTTTGTCATTTTTTCAACAGTTATACAACTGGCTAAAATTTTAGGGCTATTTACAAAAATATGTTTCTACCTTTAAATTTTAGCCAAATATAATATAATGTAAGCACCTTTTCAGATAAATATTACTCAGGGAGTTACAAGAGAACAATCTGCCACCTTTTGGCTTCCAGAAGGAATAAAAACAACTCTCTTTTTGAATTGAGACAACAATGTACTTCTCTCAAGTCAAGATTCGAAGTAACCTAAACCTAAACTTTTCTCCCATTTGGTGACAGTAGCTTGAACAATCAAGAGATTCCAACAACGTGATAAGCTATTAAAATTTAACGACTGTCCCATCTTGTGACAACAATATTGGAACAATACGATACCAGACATAATATATTTATAAGAGCTCATAGCAACAAAATGCTACACTGGAGTAATTAAAGCTATAAAGCACGATACTGATTAAATAAGGCCGTGCCCTCTTCATAACAAAGAATGTAAATTTTAAAGTTATAAAGTTATAAAGAACCATCCTAGTTATGTAAGCGCTGAGCTTTCTCATTACATCAAAATGAAAATTTAAACTTATAACATTGAATACTTCCCAGACAATAAATACTTAGCAAACGACGTTACCTAATCATCAATTAGATGGCCATAGCCTAAGAAAGAGCCCAATCAAACGCTAGCCGCCAGCATTGAGACAGAAGTTCGTTAACATCGAGAATAAACTTAGAATCCCTGATAAACAAAGTTCTAATTGAAACATGGCTACCCATTAGCATCGCTAATAGCAAATATGAAGTCTGGTCCCATAATCCAGCCGTTGATACAATGACCGCTTCCATTTACCTTTGTCCTGAGATTCATCCTTTCCTGACCGGTTAGCCTTCCAAACCTTCTTCCTCCTCTGTATTCTCCTCCACGGCCCTCTTCATCAAACAATCCCCTGTATTCTCCTCCACGGCCCTCTTCATCAAACAATCCCCCTGTATTCTCCTCCACGGCCCTCTTCATCAAACAATCCCCCTGTATTCTCCTCCACGGCCCTCTTCATCAAACAATCCCCCTGTATTCTACTCCACGGCCCTCTTCATCAAACAATCCCTTTGTCTTCCTCTCCACGGCCCTCTTCATCAAACAATCCCCCTGTATTCTCCTCCACGGCCCTCTTCATCAAACAATCCCCCTGTATTCTCCTCCACGGCCCTCTTCATCAAACAATCCCCCTGTATTCTACTCCACGGCCCTCTTCATCAAACAATCCCTTTGTCTTCCTCTCCACGGCCCTCTTCATCAAACAATCCCCCTGTATTCTCCTCCACGGCCCTCTTCATCAAACAATCCCCTGTATTCTCCTCCACGGCCCTCTTCATCAAACAATCCCCTGTATTCTCCTCCACGGCCTCTTCATCAAACAATCCCCCTGTTTCTCCTCCACGGCCCTCTTCATCAAACAATCCCCCTGTTTCTCTCCACGGCCCTCTTCATCAAACAATCCCCCTTATTCTCTCCACGGCCCTCTTCTCAAACAATCCCCTTTTCCTCTCCACGGCCCTCTTACAAACAATCCCCCTCGTTTCTCTCCAGCCCTCTTCATAAACATCCCGTTTCTCCATCCACGGCCCTCTTCATCAAACAATCCCCTGTATTCTCCTCCACGGCCCTCTCATCACAACCCCTTGTATATCCCTCCACGGCCCTCTTCATCAAACAATCCCTTATCTTCCTCCACGGCCCTCTTCATCAAACAATCCCCTGTTTCTCTCCACGGCCCTCTTCATCAAACATCCCCTGTATTCTCCTCCACGGCCCTTTCTCAAACAATCCCCCGTATTCTCCTCCACGGCCCTCTTCATCAAACAATCCCCCTGTATTCTACTCCACGGCCCTCTTCATCAAACAATCCCCTGTATTCTCCTCCACGGCCCTCTTCATCAAACAATCCCCCTGTATTCTACTCCACGGCCCTCTTCATCAAACAATCCCCCTGTATTCTCCTCCACGGCCCTCTTCATCAAACAATCCCCCTGTATTCTACTCCACGGCCCTCTTCATCAAACAATCCCCCTGTATTCTCCTCCACGGCCCTCTTCATCAAACAATCCCCCTGTATTCTCCTCCACGGCCCTCTTCATCAAACAATCCCCTGTATTCTCCTCCACGGCCCTCTTCATCAAACAATCCCCCTGTATTCTCCTCCACGGCCCTCTTCATCAAACAATCCCCCTGTATTCTACTCCACGGCCCTCTTCATCAAACAATCCCCCTGTATTCTCCTCCACGGCCCTCTTCATCAAACAATCCCTCTGTCTTCCTCTCCACGGCCCTCTTCATCAAACAATCCCCCTGTATTCTCCTCCACGGCCCTCTTCATCAAACAATCCCCCTGTATTCTCCTCCACGGCCCTCTTCATCAAACAATCCCTCTGTCTTCCACTCCACGGCCCTCTTCATCAAACAATCCCTCTGTCTTCCACTCCACGGCCCTCTTCATCAAACAATCCCCCTGTATTCTCCTCCACGGCCCTCTTCATCAAACAATCCCCTGTATTCTACTCCACGGCCCTCTTCATCAAACAATCCCCCTGTATTCTCCTCCACGGCCCTCTTCATCAAACAATCCCCTGTCTTCCTCTCCACGGCCCTCTTCATCAAACAATCCCTTTGTCTTCCTCTCCACGGCCCTCTTCAACAAACAATCCCCTGTATTCTACTCCACGGCCCTCTTCATCAAACAATCCCCCTGTATTCTCCTCCACGGCCCTCTTCATCAAACAATCCCCCTGTATTCTCCTCCACGGCCCTCTTCATCAAACAATCCCCCTGTATTCTCCTCCACGGCCCTCTTCATCAAACAATCCCCCTGTATTCTCCTCCACGGCCCTCTTCATCAAACAATCCCCCTGTATTCTACTCCACGGCCCTCTTCATCAAACAATCCCTCTGTCTTCCTCTCCACGGCCCTCTTCATCAAACAATCCCCCTGTATTCTCCTCCACGGCCCTCTTCATCAAACAATCCCCCTGTATTCTACTCCACGGCCCTCTTCATCAAACAATCCCTCTGTCTTCCACTCCACGGCCCTCTTCATCAAACAATCCCCCTGTATTCTCCTCCACGGCCCTCTTCATCAAACAATCCCCCTGTATTCTACTCCACGGCCCTCTTCATCAAACAATCCCCCTGTATTCTCCTCCACGGCCCTCTTCATCAAACAATCCCCCTGTCTTCCTCTCCACGGCCCTCTTCATCAAACAATCCCCCTGTATTCTCCTCCACGGCCCTCTTCATCAAACAATCCCTCTGTCTTCCTCTCCACGGCCCTCTTCAACAAACAATCCCTCTGTATTCTACTCCACGACCCTATTCAACAAACAATCCCTCTGTCTTCCTCTCCATGGCCCTCTTCATCAAACAATCCCTCTGTATTCTCCTTCACGGCCCTCTTCATCAAACAATCCCTCTGTATTCTCCTTCACGGCCCTCTTCATCAAACATTCCCTACGTAGTGTGTTGCCCAATCTAGACGTTTTCTCTTTGTTGTAATCTTTATCAATCTCCTTTCCTCTCCTACCTTCCTCAACAATTATTGCTGTCAGCAATCCTCCACACAGCACCCTCCAAGTCACTGTTTACACTGGGGTGCATGAATATCAACATTAAATGTGTTCAAATGATTTCTTTTTTCTATAAGTATAATTATTTTAAAGAACCCAATATTAACTTTTAATGGGTGGCTAGAGGGGGAGAGACGCTGCTCTCCTCGGTTTGTGTTCGGCGCATTCAATTACTCTTCCCCTTCCCCAGTAGCGTCGTGACGCCAACAAGGCCTAGAGAAGCCTCGCGCTCTTCAAATGTATTACAATACAATTTCAGGCTCAATTATAAATAAAGTGCTCCTTCCTCTACTTTGACTTTCTGTGGAACCTCGTTTAAAGGTTCTTCCACCTCTTCACAGTGGCAGGGGTGTGCATGGGGTGTGCAAGGGTGTGTGGGGAGTCACCCCCTCAAACATTCCACAGTAGATTCTCTTAATGCGACATTCTGCCCTCAACTTCTCCATGTAAATTACGCTGCTCTTCTGTTTTGTTTTACTTTACAACCCCCCTGCCTCTCACTCTCGTCAACCCCTGGATAACCACCCTAAAACCCCTATCCTCGTCTTGCCTCTGTAAACGAACTCAATTCTATTGCATAAGACTGTAAGAGGGGTGGGGACGAATTCCTCCTTCATCCATCAAAAACAGAAACTTTGCCGTCAGCTGAAAGTTGCGAGAGTATGTGTGTATATACCGCCATCATTAGGAGCGCCATGAATGTTTCACAGTTCAAATGTGTATTGTGAGGGGGAGAGGGGTCTGTTGGGACTACCGAGGGGAGGAGGGGTACTGATTCTACTACCGACAATCACACGATTGTGTTCTACTCAACACTGAAACTTATCTAAGAACAACCAATATAGCTTTTAAAATATTTTGTCATATTTATAAATAACTTATATAAGATCAATTAGAAATAAAACAATGCAAAGTTCGCTTCAATGTTTGAGTGAGTCTTTGATCACACATCGGTGTGTCACTAGTGTCGTGTTGATATAAGTGTGTCACTAGTGTCGTGTTGATATCAGTGTGTCACTAGTGTCGTGTTGACATCAGTATGCCACTAGTGTCGTGTTGACATCAGTATGCCACTAGTGTCGTGTTGATATCAGTATGTCACTAGTGTCGTGTTGACATCAGTGTGCCACTAGTGTCGTGTTGACATCAGTATGCCACTAGTGTCATGTTTATATCAGTGTGTCACTAGTGTCGTGTTAACTTCATTGTGTCACTAGTGTCGTGTTGATATCAGTGTGTCACTAGTGTCGTGTTGACATCAGTATGCCACTAGTGTCGTGTTGACATCAGTATGCCACTAGTGTCGTGTTGACATCAGTGTGTCACTAGTGTCGTGTTGATATCAGTGTGTCACTAGTGTCATGTTGACATCATTGTGTCACTAGTGTCGTGTTGACATCAGTATGCCACTAGTGTCGTGTTGACATCAGTGTGTCACTAGTGTCGTGTTGATATCAGTGTGTCACTAGTGTCATGTTGACATCATTGTGTCACTAGTGTCGTGTTGACATCAGTATGCCACTAGTGTCGTGTTGACATCAGTATGTCACTAGTGTCGTGTTGATATCAGTGTGCCACTAGTGTCATGTTGACATAAGTATGTCACTAGTGTCGTGTTGATATCAGTGTGCCACTAGTGTCGTGTTGACATAAGTATGTCACTAGTGTCATGTTGATATCAGTGTGTCACTAGTGTCATGTTGACATCAGTGTGCCACTAGTGTCGTGTTGAAATCAGTGTGCCACTAGTGTCGTGTTGATATCAGTGTGCCACTAGTGTCGTGTTTATATAAGTGTGTCACTAGTGTCGTGTTGACATCAGTGTGCCACAAGTGTCGTGTTGATATCAGTGTGTCACTAGTGTCATGTTGACATCATTGTGTCACTAGTGTCATGTTGACATCATTGTGTCACTAGTGTCGTGTTGACATAAGTATGTCACTAGTGTCGTGTTGACATCAGTGTGCCACTAGTGTCGTGTTGACATCAGCGTGTCACTAGTGTCATGTTTATATCAGTGTGTCACTAGTGTCGTGTTGATATCAATGTGCCACTAGTGTCATGTTTATATCAGTGTGTCACTAGTGTCGTGTTGATATCAGTGTGTCACTTATGTCGTGTTGACATCAGTGTGCCACTAGTGTCGTGTTGACATCAGTATGCCACTAGTGTCATGTTTATATCAGTATGTCACTAGTGTCGTGTTGACATAAGTATGTCACTAGTGTCGTGTTGACATCAGTGTGCCACTAGTGTCATGTTTATATCAGTATGTCACTAGTGTCGTGTTGACATCAGTGTGTCACTAATGTCGTGTTGATATCAGTGTGCCACTAATGTCATGTTTATATCAGTGTGCCACTAGTGTCGTGTTGACATCAGTATGCCACTAGTGTCATGTTTATATCAGTATGTCACTAGTGTCGTGTTGATATCAGTGTGCCACTAGTGTCGTGTTGATATCATTATGCCACTAGTGTCATGTTTATATCAGTATGCCACTAGTGTCATGTTTATATCAGTATGTCACTAGTGTCGTGTTGACATCAGTGTGCCACTAGTGTCGTGTTGACATCAGTATGCCACTAGTGTCATGTTTATATCAGTGTGTCACTAGTGTCGTGTTGATATCAGTGTGTCACTAGTGTCATGTTGACATCATTGTGTCACTAGTGTCATGTTGACATCATTGTGTCACTAGTGTCGTGTTGACATAAGTATGTCACTAGTGTCGTGTTGACATCAGTGTGTCACTGATGTCGTGTTGACATCAGTGTGTCACTGATGTCATGTTGACATCAGTGTGTCACTAGTGTCGTGTTGATATCAGTGTGCCACTAGTGTCATGTTGACATAAGTATGTCACTAGTGTCGTGTTGATATCAGTGTGTCACTAGTGTCATTTTGACATAAGTATGTCACTAGTGTCGTGTTGATATCAGTGTGCCACTAGTGTCATGTTTATATCAGTATGTCACTAGTGTCGTGTTGACATCAGTGTGCCACTAGTGTCATGTTTATATCAGTATGTCACTAGTGTCGTGTTGACATCAGTGTGCCACTAGTGTCGTGTTGACATCAGTATGCCACTAGTGTCATGTTTATATCAGTGTGTCACTAGTGTCGTGTTGATATCAGTGTGTCACTAGTGTCATGTTGACATAAGTATGTCACTAGTGTTATGTTGATATCAGTATGCCACTAGTGTCATGTTTATATCAGTATGTCACTAGTGTCGTGTTGATATCAGTGTGCCACAAGTGTCGTGTTGATATCAGTGTGTCACTAGTGTCATGTTGATATCAGTGTGCCACTAGTGTCGTGTTGATATCAGTGTGCCACTAGTGTCATGTTGACCTAAGTATGTCACTAGTGTCGTGTTGATATCAGTGTGCCACTAGTGTCGTGTTGACATCAGTGTGCCACTAGTGTCGTGTTGATATCAGTGTGCCACTAGTGTCGTGTTGATATCAGTGTGTCACTAGTGTCGTGTTGATATCAGTGTGCGACTAGTGTCGTGTTGATATCAGTGTATCACTAGTGTCGTGTTGATATCAGTGTGCCACTAGTGTCGTGTTGACATCAGTGTTTCACTAGTGTCGTGTTGATATCTTTGTGCCACTAGTGTCGTGTTGACATCAGTATGCCACTAGTGTCATGTTTATATCAGTATGTCACTAGTGTCGTGTTGACATCAGTGTGCCACTAGTGTCGTGTTGACATCAGTATGCCACTAGTGTCATGTTTATATCAGTGTGCCACTAGTGTCGTGTTGACATCAGTGTGCCACTAGTGTCGTGTTGATATCAGTGTGCCACTAGTGTCGTGTTGACATCAGTGTGCCACCAGTGTCATGTTAACATAAGTATGCCACTAGTGTCGTGTTGATATCAGTGTGTCACTAGTGTCGTGTTGACATCATTGTGCCACTAGTGTCGTGTTAATATCAGTGTGCCACTAGTGTCGTGTTGACATAAGTGTGTCACTAGTGTCATGTTGATATCAGTTTGTCACCAGTGTCGTGTTGATATCAGTGTCCCACCTGGTCAAGATGTTTCTGAGATAGGGTTTTTAAAGAGACATAGCAGTGTGACTCTATGTTGTTTATTGAATGGTGTTAAGGTCCACAAGATGGCTACAATACATCTTATGGTGGTTGATAATTAACGTTATTAGAACGTGAAGATAATAACTCGCACGTCAACTAACGTATCCATGTTCGATACCCATGTGATAGACTACATTCTGTCAGACTTGCTAACTGATCACAAGTTAAAATGTTTCACATGACATCCGGGAACCGAACCCTGGTATCAGCACCCAAATCACCCGTCCTACTCGCAGGCCAGTAAAATATAGAGATCAGATCTCACACTGGATCAAATCTTATATCAGAGCAGATTGAGCTTGATTGTAAAGCACTGCGCATGCTCAATAGACTCCCAACAGTTGATCCAGACAACGCAAGACTTGAAACAGTCACTCAGTTGTTTTGTTGTCATTGTGTTATTTGAGACTGTTTAGTGCTGACCAATAAAATGTCTGGAGGAAAGCTTGTACCTGCTGTCACACAATAACCTGTATTGTGTGACCTGAGGGACATTATAACCACGGAGGAAACTATTTGGGAGAAAATATCGGGACGTTTAATTGTGTTTCCAAGTCCTATAACTGTGTTTTAGGGGACACATTACGATGTACAAATGTGTACCGTCTTTCTCGGTCCAAAGGAATAGACTAATTAACAAAGATATCAACTCACCATAGTCGTCCTATTTGACCAGCTACACCACCGGTCCCACACATCCACACATCAACACTCTGAGCTGCCAACTAAGCTTCACAACTGCGTTCCAAAGGCTTGCCACCAGGAGGGGCTAGCGTTGAGCTACGAGACGTTGAGAAAATGTAAGAAAAATACCGTTTCGGCTTGGAAGTAATTATTAAACTTATATTTATATCTTTCAAAATTCCTTTTGGATATATTACTCAAAATTTTAAAGATCACTTTTTGTTAAGGTGCTTCGTTGGAAGACTTGATAGGATAAGATAATGTTTTTCCAAAGACTCTGTTGGGGAAATAGACTATTAAACTTTCATTTCCTTATGTGAATATATTTAGTGAGATTATTTCGCCAACTACTTTGATGTGGAAACACAATATCGGAGTTACTCAGAGCTTTAGAAGGTGGTAAATGATGGAGGTCAGCAAAGAGCCTTTATCCTGATTGAGAATCTCTGAAGATCCTAGTTTTCATGTACAACAACCAGCACTTCCTTCTTACCACTACAATCACTCATTCTTTATTTACTAAAACACTCTATATTTACACCGACACTGTTTAAAACTAAACACCAAACAATATTCCGGTATTTTGTCACCAGACTGACATTCTGTTCCACTCCAGTGCGCAAAGACACTGATCTGATCTGAGAGGACCCAGGTCACGATTCTCTTTAGTGTCGTCGAGAAATCTAAGCTGGTCCACACCACATCCCTGTCTACGACAATGAACGAGGATCAAGCGTGGAAAGCTCAGTCGTAGGTCCAGAGTTCAGTTCTCATGTACAGTGGTACTTTCCATCTTCCTGCTTGATGGGACAGTCCCGTGACAACAATACGTGCTCCAAGGTCCCGAGCTCGACCATCGGTTACAGGAAGCTCGTCTGAGAGTCCTTGTTCTGTTGGAGGAACCGTGACGACTGTAAGAAGACAGATAGACACGTCCTGGTGATGTAGCAGAGCTGGTAAGCAAGATGGCCTCAAGTCTAGGATAGGCTGTCCCTGGCTCAGTATTGAGAGGTGTGTAAGAAGACAGGTGCGAGAAACGGTTGTTCTTCTTAGTGCGTCATTGTACACCCCCTAGCCCTCACAATCTGCCCCTCTGAGGCAGGCAACCAGCCTACACTCCAAGGAGAATAAGGGGCTCAAAGTGGTTGAAATTTAATCAGCTTTTCTCAGTGTAAGGTGCCAGGGTTGAGGGCGGGGGGTGAAACCACTCGAAAGGACGGGCTTAAGAGGATTATTGATACATTCTTTCCCTGTACCTGTCTCTGCCTCCACACTCCTGTCTCTACCTCCACACTCCTGTCTCTGCCTCCACACTCCTGTCTCTGCCTCCACACTCCTGTCTCTGCCTCCACACTCCTGACTGCCTGACTGTCTACCTCCACACTCCTGTCTCTACCTCCCCACTCCTGACTGTCTGACTGTCTACCTCCACACTCCTGTCTCTACCTCCACACTCCTGTCTCTGCCTCCACACTCCTGTATCTACCTCCAAACTCCTGTCTCTGCCTCCACACTCCTGTCTCTGCCTCCACACTCCTGTCTCTGCCTCCACACTCCTGTCTCTGCCTCCACACTCCTGACTGTCTGACTGTCTACCTCCACACTCCTGTCTCTACCTCCACACTCCTGTCTCTGCCTCCACACTCCTGTCTCTGCCTCCACACTCCTGTCTCTGCCTCCACACTCCTGTTTCTGCCTCCCCACTCCTGTCTCTGCCTCCACACTCCTGTCTCTACCTCCACACTCCTGTTTCTACCTCCACACTCCTGTCTCTGCCTCCCCACTCCTGTATCTGCCTCCACACTCCTGTCTCTACCTCCACACTCCTGTTTCTACCTCCACACTCCTGTCTCTGCCTCCCCACTCCTGTCTCTGCCTCCAAACTCCTGTCTCTACCTCCACACTCCTGTTTCTACCTCCACACTCCTGACTGTCTACCTCCACACTCCTGACTGTCTACCTCCCCACTCCTGTCTCTGCCTCCACACTCCTGTCTCTACCTCCACACTCCTGTCTCTACCTCCACACTCCTGTCTCTACCTCCACACTCCTGTCTCTACCTCCACACTCCTGTCTCTACCTCCACACTCCTGTCTCTCCCTCCCCACTCCTGTTTCTACCTCCACACTCCTGACTGTCTACCTCCACACTCCTGTCTCTACCTCCACACTCCTGTCTCTCCCTCCCCACTCCTGTTTCTACCTCCACACTCCTGACTGTCTACCTCCACACTCCTGTCTCTGCCTCCACACTCCTGTCTCTGCCTCCACACTCCTGTCTCTGCCTCCACACTCCTGTTTCTGCCTCCCCACTCCTGTCTCTGCCTCCACACTCCTGTCTCTACCTCCACACTCCTGTTTCTACCTCCACACTCCTGTCTCTACCTCCACACTCCTGTCTCTACCTCCACACTCCTGTCTCTCCCTCCCCACTCCTGTTTCTACCTCCACACTCCTGACTGTCTACCTCCACACTCCTGTCTCTACCTCCCCACTCCTGACTGTCTACCTCCATACTCCTGACTGTCTCTGCCTCCCCACTCCTGACTGTCTCTTATCGTACAGCTAGGACATGAGGGTTGTATTATACCCCTGTTTGAGATATCGCCGTGAAGTAGGTGTAAATACAATATATCGTACAGCTAGGACATGAGGGTTGTATTATACCCCTGTTCGAGATATCGCCGTGAGGTAGGTTTAAATACAATATATCGTACAGCTAGGACATGAGGGTTGTATTATACCCCTGTTTGAGATATCGCCGTGAGGTAGGTTTAAATACAATATATCGTACAGCTAGGACATGAGGGTTGTATTATACCCCTGTTTGAGATATCGCCGTGAAGTAGGTTTAAATACAATATATCGTACAGCTAGGACACGAGGGTTGTATTATACCCCTGTTTGAGATATCGCCGTGAAGTAGGTTTAAATACAATATATCGTACAGCTAGGACACGAGGGTTGTATTATACCCCTGTTTGAGATATCGCCGTGAAGTAGGTTTAAATACAATATATCGTACAGCTAGGACATGAGGGTTGTATTATACCCCTGTTCGAGATATCGCCATGAAGTAGGTTTAAATACAATATATCGTACAGCTAGGACATGAGGGTTGTATTATACCCCTGTGAATATGGCAATCAACTTGGGATCGCTTAGGAAAGTTATCGTTCCCTGATAAGCATAAATGTGAAGGCAATTAGTGGCCCATACTCCAGTCTATAAGTCAGAATGTCAGAGTATACATTGTGCTATAAATTAACGTTGATAGTCACTTCTGCCATTGGAACATTGTAAACATTATATCTTCAAATAAGATATAAATGTGTAACTCGTACAAAATTAACTAGGGCCAACTTGAAATTATATCGAGAAGTAGTTTTCCCGTGAAAACAGAAGTGTGGGACCTACACACTGCCTGACCTAGCTCCGAGACAGGTAATGATTTGTGTAAAGGGATGCAGTTATTTTAGTAATTAGTCTAGGCCAAATGAGATGTCGGTAAGTCGATTAATTACATCATATTGGCTTCTCTGATCAGGGTTACACCTTTACTAAATCTACAATAAGATACTAAATAAGTCTACGAATTCACAAGATTATCTGTAAAGATAGATATATCTCATTTTCCCCTTCGGCCAATATACCATGTCAATGGGTGGTATTAGCATTAAAACATGGCTACCTATAACTTTTTCTATGTGCTTATAACCTGTGATTAGGTACTGTTTCTATTTGTAATATTATCAGAGTGTACAACCAGTGGTTGCAGAGATAGACCCCAGTCCAGATATTTCAGTCAGTTATTCTTGAGGCTATTTCAAACCCATCTTTTACCGTTGCTTGGATCAAAAGTGACCAAAACCTCCATTCTTTCTAAATTAGGGGGTATCCCGTCTTTTTGTGTGAGATGTTGGCAAGTAACTGGACTCAGTCGTGCCAACTTCCAGCTCCTAACATTTCTTTAAGGTCGGGAAGTCGGAGCTACGCTTCCTGGCGAAACATTGTTACCAACCTAACGAGAACGTTCAAAGGAAAGAGACAGAAAAGAGGAAAGAGAGAGAGAGAGAGAGACGGACAGTTTTATTGTCGTACTTTCTAGTTGGATATGTTACTCTCGACACATAGCCCCCTAACTGGTCCCACAAACAGATAACTTTGCAGTTATAACTGACGAGTTTACGTTCAACTGTTAGTCTCGATTTTCAGCCCTCTTCAACTCTCACCACAACTCGACCCCATACAGTTGTTTTGTCGATATAATTCCTGTCCATGCTTCACGTCTTAACACCCGTCCTGCTAACTCAGTATCTCACAGACAGGGCACAAGAGGGAGAATGGTATTAATTCAGAGGACCAAGTGCTTTCTATTCCTGAAATATAGTTATCTCTCTTTGTGTAATACAGCCCTCTCGCTGTAATATAACTCTCGCTGTAATACAGCACTCATGATGTAATATAGCACACTCGCTGTAATATAGCACTCATGATGTAATATAGCACACTCGCTGAAATATAACTCTCGCTGTAATATAGCACTCTCGCTGTAATACAGCACTCATGATGTAATATAGCACACTCGCTGTAATATAGCACTCATGATGTAATATAGCACACTCGCTGTAATATAGCACTCATGATGTAATATAGCACACTCGCTGTAATATAACTCTCGCTGTAATACAGCACTCATGATGTAATATAGCACACTCGCTGTAATATAGCACTCATGATGTAATATAGCACACTCGCTGAAATATAACTCTCGCTGTAATATAGCACTCTCGCTGTAATACAGCACTCATGATGTAATATAGCACACTCGCTGTAATATAGCACTCATGATGTAATATAGCACACTCGCTGTAATATAGCACTCATGATGTAATATAGCACACTCGCTGAAATATAACTCTCGCTGTAATACAGCACTCATGATGTAATATAGCACACTCGCTGTAATATAGCACTCATGATGTAATATAGCACACTCGCTGAAATATAACTCTCGCTGTAATATAGCACTCATGATGTAATATAGCACACTCGCTGTAATATAGCACTCATGATGTAATATAGCACACTCGCTGAAATATAACTCTCGCTGTAATACAGCACTCATGATGTAATATAGCACACTCGCTGTAATATAGCACTCATGATGTAATATAGCACACTCTCTGTAATATAGCACACTCGCTGTAATATAACTCTGACTCTCTTACATCCATCCCTCGTTCTTAAGGTATCAAAGGAAGGAAGTGTAACATTAGCATACCAACAAAATAAGGAAATTGCAGAATGACCCCTTTTGAACAATACCCAAATAAATATATATATATGTATCAACAATAAAAGATAAAACCGGTAGTTGATCAGGTGAAGTAGGTAAAATAACAGAGAAGTCCAATTAGAAAATTATCTTTGATATTTAATTGATGGAATAATACTCGTTTTAAAAAGGTATATAAAGGTATATATTAGAATTATATAAAGAAATAAACAAATTTAATAATTCTTGTTTCATAAAACCTACTTCTTGATCTATATCAGTATCATAGATCCTAACATCTAAACAGGCAATACTATATGATAGACTAGATAGAAGAAACTGCAATAGCATTAACAATTGAGCCCAACCGACTTTCGTACTCAAAATATAATTACTTCAGAACAACATCAAAACTTGCAACTACCTCTCGTAGGTATACAAGATTCAAGTTCTTGTTAAGAGTATACAAGAGGAAAACTTTCATTTAATATGGATGTTTAAGACCTAACCTTGATTTTCATTTTATGCCAAATTACAAAAGACTCATATTTTATAAGTTGATTAGAACAATAATACGAATCATAAGTTTTCCTAAATCTAGACTTTAATTTAGTTAGCAATCCAATTATTTTACAAATTTATAACTATGTTCAACAAGTTCATTATGCAAATATTTATCCATATTAAAAAATAAATTTAATTAGAATATTCTTATCCAACAAGAATTCTAAGCCAAATGATTTAAGTTTAATATCAACATAATTTTGAATAAGGGGCTGAAAAGGAATTCAATAGCTTACATTATACTGGACAAGAAGCGTCCTCAGCGAAAATCCATCCAAGAGTAATTTTCCAAGGAAAATACAGCGCTATATATTCACTTTGCAGCTGTAGCGTGCAAGAGAGGAAAATACAGCGCTATATATTCACTTTGCAGCTGTAGCGTGCAAGATAGGAAAATACAGCGCTATATATTCACTTTGCAGCTGTAGCGTGCAAGATAGGAAAATACAGCGCTATATATTCACTTTGCAGCTGTAGCGTGCAAGATAGGAAAATACAGCGCTATATATTCACTTTGCAGCTGTAGCGTGCAAGATAGGAAAAGGGAGGGGAGGAAGGATAAACTATTGGATGGACATGTTATGGAAGATTGGTCAGCCTTCTATTCTGTGCCAGAACCTTGGAGACGGTCAATCTAGATTCTTCTGGAAACTTGTAGTCGATTATGGTCTAAGGGGGAAGCGGTGGCAGTGGATGATGCTGGAACTATCCCCGAGCTCGCTTGACTCGGTCAGTCGACTGGGCTAGTAGATTGGGATCGGTCGTGTTGTTTCGGTCCTCACGTGCTATGTGTGTGTGTGTGGGGGGGGGGGGGGCACGTTTAGACTACAGCTGGCTGAGGTATGTTGCATTAACCAATAATAAATATTTTGTAGATAATAGTACTGTTCTTATTTTTGTAACTTTTTCAGATGTTACAACCTCTGTAATATAGCCTTCTCTATGTAATACAGCACTCTCCCTGTAATACAGCACTCTCCCTGTAATACAGCACTCTCCCTGTAATACAGCACTCTCCCTGTAATACAGCACTCTCCCTGTAATACAGCACTCTCCCTGTAATACAGCACTCTCCCTGTAATACAGCACTCTCCCTGTAATACAGCACTCTCCCTGTAATACAGCATTCTCCCTGTAATATGGTCCCTCCTATCTATTGTATATTAGTCCGCCACTGAACCGACTAGCAAGGTTTGTTACACTTCTCATTGTGTATCTTAAAATAGCAATCAAAACCGCCAAGAGCCCGGCCGTGGAGCACAATAAGTCAAAAGAGCACTCATAATGGTTTCTGACACAACCTCCCTCTACTCCTGTTGTATTTAATTATTTCCTCTAAAGTTGATCGAGTTTCAAACAACGTCTGGAGGAGAAAAGAAATATTATAGAGAGCAGTGGAAGTGTGAAAGTGAAAAGCGCCAAAGGAACTGAGTTCCCCCCTGCCCTGCCCTTTCTTCGCCTCAATAAAACGCCGACATCACCGGAGAAATGGGAAATCTAAAGAAAACGAAAATCGCAGTCGGACAAAGTGGAACATCCTCCCCCCTCCCAAACCCTTCAAGAAGAAAGCTGATTAAATGCGCTCTATTTAAATTCAAGGGGGGAGGCTGATTAGCGAGCCTCCATGTTCCTCTTCTCACTTTGTATGCAAAACAAGGATTCAATCTTTGGAACCGCTTCCTCTTTCTTCTCCTCCAGGGTTTCTCGTGACCTTGAACTACCGCTTAGATCGAGAATATCTCGAACTGTGACGTGACTACCCTCCAATACCGACAGAAGCACATGTGGATCTACCTTCGCTTCGCAGCAAGGTCGGACTCCCGGCAACATCTAGTTTGGTTGTCGGTGTTCAGATCCAGAATGAATGTAGTGAGGGAATATAATTTTATTAAATAATTTCATATCTGCCCTCTACGCAGATGTGGCTACATTTCTTCTGAATTATACCTCCCTCACCCCCAGATATTGAAATGAGTATATACAGGACGGGTGATATAGAACTAGTTCCTGATGGTTATGTCTGGAGATGAAAGAACTGTCGGTAGTTCCAGGTATAATTTCACCCTCTTAACACTTGGTTATGTCTAGAGATGAAAGAACTGTCGGTAGTTCCAGGTATAGTCCCACCCTCTTAACACTTGGTTATGTCTAGAGATGAAGGAACTATCGGTAGTTTCAGGTATAGTCCCACCCTCTTAACACTTGGTTATGTCTAGAGATGAAGGAACTGTCGGTAGTTCCAGGTATAGTCCCACCCTCTTAACACTTGGTTATGTCTAGAGATGAAGGAACTGTCGGTAGTTCCAGGTATAATTTCACCCTCTTAACACTTGGTTATGTCTAGAGATGAAAGAACTGTCGGTAGTTCCAGGTATAATTTCACCCTCTTAACAATTGGTTATGTCTAGAGATGAAAGAACTGTCGGTAGTTCCAGGTATAATTTCACCCTCTTAACACTTGGTTATGTCTAGAGATGAAGGAACTGTCGGTAGTTCCAGGTATAATTTCAACCTCTTAACAATTGGTTATGTCTAGAGATGAAAGAACTGTCGGTAGTTCCAGGTATAATTTCAACCTCTTAACAATTGGTTATGTCTAGAGATGAAAGAACTGTCGGTAGTTCCAGGTATAATTTCACCCTCTTAACACTTGGTTATGTCTAGAGATGAAAGAACTGTCGGTAGTTCCAGGTATAATTTCACCCTCTTAACACTTGGTTATGTCTAGAGATGAAGGAACTGTCGGTAGTTCCAGGTATAATTTCAACCTCTTAACAATTGGTTATGTCTAGAGATGAAAGAACTGTCGGTAGTTCCAGGTATAATTTCACCCTTTTAACACTTGGTTATGTCTAGAGATGAAGGAACTGTCGGTAGTTCCAGGTATAGTCCCACCCTCTTAACACTTGGTTATGTCTAGAGATGAAAGAACTGTCGGTAATTCCAGGTATCATTTCACCCTCTTAACACTTGATTATTTCTAGAGATGAAGGAACTGTCGGTAGTTCCAGGTATAATTTCAACCTCTTAACAATTGGTTATGTCTAGAGATGAAAGAACTGTCGGTAGTTCCAGGTATAATTTCACCCTCTTAACACTTGGTTTTGTCTAGAGATGAAGGAACTGTCGGTAATTCCAGGTATAATTTCACCCTCTTAGCACAGGTTATGTCTGGACTAGCTGGGTACAAGGAATAGTGAATGAAAGTATGGGGAGCTGAATTGTATCCATTTAGAATGATAGCCATTCAGACAATTCTTAAACAAGCACCACAAATAAAAAGTCTGATTGTTTCCATTATCATAATACCCACAAAATCCTGAATTTTATCCATTCTGAATGGTAGCCATTCAGACAGTTTTCAAATAAATGACTTTAACAAAAATCCTGATTTGTATCCGCTAGAAATATTTGCATTATATCCACAAAATCCTGAATTGTATCCATTCTGAATGGTAGCAGTAGAAGGTGAAATGACAGTTCTGGATCACTTTCTCCCATAAGGTTTAACATTGATCCTCACCGCACCCCGTGAAGTGATCCTCACCGCACCCCGTGTAAGGAGAATTACTTTCTCTTCACACCGCACCCCGTGTAAGGAGAATTACTTTCTCTGTACACCGCACCCCGTGAAGTGATCCTCACCGCACCCCGTGTAAGGATAATTACTTTCTCTTCACACCGCACCCCGTGTAAGGAGAATTACTTTCTCTTCACACCGCACCCCGTGAAGTGATCCTCACCGCACCTCGTGAAGTGATCCTCACCGCACCCCGCGTAAGGAGAATTACTTTCTCTTCACACCGCACCCCGTGTAAGGAGAATTACTTTCTATGTACACCGCACCCCGTGAAGTGATCCTCACCGCACCCCGTGTAAGGAGAATTACTTTCTCCTGGATGTTCGATGTTAGTATCTCCTGGTGGTGAGACTTGGGACCGCAGTCAATCAGATTTTTGATGTTTGGATGTGTGGGAATGGTGGTGTTGTGTAGTTGATTAAATAGAGCGACCATGGTGACTAGATAACTTTGCTATATAGTTTATTCCTTCGGGTCACGGAACGATGGAGCATGAGGAATAAATGTGAGATAAATATTGTTGGTGGGTAGATACATTTAGTTTACAATATCCGTCCCACTCTTGGCTATATATTTCTTATCGTGTCTGAAATTATGTTTTTGGTAGCTTAGCTCAGGCTTTCTCAGTCCCACGTCCCAGTACTACCTAGCACGCCCTCTCATTCCAATTTGACCTTTGACCTTTGACCCCTAGTTGTGTGTCGTCGATTTTTACCGTTATTCCGCCCCCTGCTCCCGCCCCTGACATACTTTCCCCTCCTCCTGCCCCTCCCCTAGAGCCAACAAACCCCGGACATGTTGGTTCTTGACGAGTAATTATTAATGATTGTTAATTAATTATTGTTAATTGATTGGTAGGATAGAGGTGTTGTAGCTTTTTTATTTATTGCTGGCATACGCAGGACATGTTGGTTGTTAATTAATTAATTGGTAGGATAGAGGTGTCGGAGTCTTAGGGCGTTGTAGTTTATTTATGGGCATACAGTTCTTGACGTCGAGGCAGGAGGGCTCTGCACGAAGCTTGCGCTAAGGCTGCCAGGCATAGAATGAACATCGGCTCTTCTGTCACAAGGCTCTGACCCGGAACAAGCATCATGAACCTTGTGCTATGGTGCTTGGTCCTAGAGTGTGCTAATTGGTTCCCGAGACCCCCCTCCTCCTTCGCAACCCTGGCGCCAGTCTGCGAGGTTGACAAGTGACCTCAATAACCTTGGGTTTTCCCAATGACGTAATCATCGCGTGTTATGTCGCAACCTTGGTGCCAGGTTGGTGGGCAGACAAGTTGGGACAAGAATATATCGTGACCTCAGCAACCTGGGTTTTTTCCTATGCCGTAATCATTGCGTGTTATGCCGCAACCCTGGCGCCAGTATGTCGGTCCAACAAGACGAGTTGAGACAAGAATAAATATGGAGGTAATCGACCTGGGAAACGGGTTTTTCCCTGGCGCTAGGTCGGCGGGTAGACAAGTCAAGACAAGAATAGATCGTGACCTCGACAACCTTGGGTTTTCCCTGGTAACAGTTTGAGGGTTCAACAAGATGAGTTGAGACAAGAATAGATATTGAGTTCATTGGTTCGGGCAACGGGTTTTCCCTACTACTTGAAAAAAAAATTAGGGAGGGTGAAGGCCGGTGGAGAACCAGGTGTTTTTAAAATACTTACACCATTAATTTGATAAAACTTTTATAAATCACCAACATTTTATTATAATATTACTATGTATTGGTTGCTACTTGTTTAGCCGTTTATTAAAACGTTTCCCAGGAGGCACTGCGAGGAAGCGAGTAACATCACCTCCCACCTATAACTAATTTTAACTAAACTACTCAATTTTGATAAAGCCGTGCTGTTTCACCTGATGAAATCAGGCTATGATATTCACAAGCACTCGAGCTAATTTACGTAATAAAATATAAAGGGTGATTATTATTATTTATGTCTCCATTGGTGGACAAATTTGTCTTATTTTATAGTGACCGTATGCAAGAGTGTCACATCCATTATCTAAAATATAGCGTTTATCATCTCCGGGTGAAAGTGCAAGTTTATTCAAAGAGATACTGTACAATTGATGTTTCTCACTTCTTATCATAGACATACGGGCATAGTGTAAAACTCCCTGCTTTAAACATTTTTTATAATGAGAATGTTTAATTTTCTTTTTGAGAGTTGTTTTTGATACACCTTTACCGACTTTTTTCTCCTCAAGACTCTCCTTTTGAATGGAGTAGAGTTTAGGCCGAAGTCCCACAAACTCTCGAATGCACTCTCCATTCATCTCATCCTTCATTTTACCCAGAGCTTTTTTATTGTATACACTGTGGATAATCTTAAGTGTCGAATCGGTCTATATTATCAAACATATCCACATACACATTTTCTGTATTCAGTTCGTAGCAGAGGAGTCTGTGTCTGTGAATAAGAGCTTTGTATTTTGTCCATATTTCCTCTTAACATAATATAATGAAAGTTTATACATAATAACCTTGCTTATATCTAAGATTGCAAAGCCTGCATAGATAGGCTTATTCAAAAGTAGGCTTATTTTTCTCATGTGAACCCCAACTAACTCTTCCGTGAAGATTGTATAAGCAATAAATGCTGGTGAAGCAATACGCTTCATTAGTCTTTTTTCATTATTTATTAATTGAACATTTACACGATGTCTTTGATTCTCCATCGACTTCCCAAATACTGAATTGTTCATGAGTTTGAAAAAGTCCTTTTCAAATCCATTTAATGCGTTTTTTCGCCGGGATGTATTAAAATCAATATATGGTTTTAACCAAGCGCTCTGATTGAAAGTTAGGACTCGGTGTATCTTTTGAAGCTTCATACCCAAGGAAATGTACAGTTTTAAATTACGGTAGTGTACCACATAATTTTGTTTACTGTTTAGGTTGGGCACTAGCTTTTCTGTTTTCCCGCCGGTGGGAAAGTTTAGATTGGATTGCATATACTTAAAGAATGGGGATAACATCTCAGGCGTAACTATGACTTTTTCAGGAGCAAGTGGGTAGTCACTGTGTTCGTCATGAATTTCTTCCGGGTACTCTAGATCCACTTCTAATATATAACCCACAGTGCTATCATCAACAACTGAAATTATATTGAGCTCTGCTATTTCACTCTTGTTCAAACCACCTAAAATTACTCTGAGGAAGGTGATCAGACATAACAGTTCCGTAGAGGTTATTACAATCCCAGTATGTGATATACTTCACCTCCTTTTCAGGATTAAAATCCATCATATCGGGGTTGTTTGCTTCAGAATGTCTATTAGAAATCACAGACACTCCGCCGCGTATCCCCTTTTCAATGAATAAATGCATTTCAATGTCAGTTAGTAGCTCCAACTCAATCTTGGTCATCTTTAAAAAGGCTGCCCATGCTAGTCCAGGGCTTGTGCAAAAATGTAGACAGTCTAATTTATAATACTCAAAACACAAAGAGCGAAAGTATTCGAATACGTCTGCTAAAAGTAGAACATCACTTAAAACATATAAATTTTGATAATCTTCCATAGTGTTCATTTCAAAGTTCTCCCACACAGTTTTAGCATGAGCGTAGTCACTTTCTGAAATATTTCTTGGTGCATCTGATTATAGAATGCAGATTTTGGTGGTAATTGATTATCTTCCAGTTTACTGCTGCAATCCATGTAGTGATAAGGGAACACACCTTTTCGTAGCAGAAGATCTACTTTATCGAAAGGATATTTTCATGGAGTATTTTAAATTGAGTTTTCCCAACATGCAACAAATTTTCAACCAATTTTTCAAGAAATGTGCTTAAAAACTGGAACGAGTCAATAAATTGTAAATGGCCAAGGCTGAATGAGATATATTTCTCCATGTTGTTTGTGATACATGATAGTCTTCTGTCTGTAAACTTCCCAATTTTCTGCATGATAATATGGGCGTCATAATTTTTTAAATTGTGTAAAATGACGGGTATTCTCTTGGTATATTGAAACTGAATATTGCACATACTATGAGATGCACCCCGATAAGCTCCACTGAGATGACAGTGGTCACGAACGCGGTCTTGGCCCAGCTCCCTTCTTCACATATACTACATACACTAGCCGAAATAAATTCATTTTCTTGTTCAGGGGTGATGCACATATTGAAACATTTTGCTTCATCGCGGTGATCATAGTTTCTTCTTCAGTAAGTTTATGAAGAAAGGTGTCCACAACATTTTCTCCACTATAGACAACCGGAGGTTTCACACATTTACCTTCCGAATCGACTATTATACATGCAAATCCTGATGGTATGTGCTTCGTCATTTTGGTAGTTGATGAGTGATCAGGGTTAGGTGCACACCCTGATATTTTAATATTAAAACACTCAAAATCTGCATAGATCATATACGGGATTTTTAGCATATGTTTATATGTCGAGAATTTTAATATTTTATCCTCTTCCTTAGGCATCTGTATCTTCTGAGCATCGAAATCAGCACACCTCTCACTATACTCATCCCTGAGATTTTCCTTGGAAAATCTATGCAAACACATATTTGCAATAGTATGATTCACCATTGTATCTATCAGCGAGCTTAGCAATCTGCTCAAGTTCTTGATAAGGCAATAATGTCCTCCATCCACATTGGAAAGAAACAGCAAATCCACGTGATTGTCACGACTAACCTTAGTTATTCTTAAAGGGAATATTTCCCCTTGGTTGCCGTACACATTAATAGATACATTATTTTGTTTTTCAAACTTGGTTATTTGTGGTATTTGCACAGGATATTCAATACCCTCCATATTTAGTTTACCTTCCAATTATATATACTTACTCACTCGATTAACGTTCTTGTCAGCTGGTTATAAAAATGCTAGCACAGACCAAAGAAAACATTTACTGTCAGCATTTCTTATATTAATCAGAGCAATCTTATTTTCTCAACTCTTCTGGTAATGGAATATAGCTGGAAGCAGCCAAAGGAACATATTTAGCTAGTTTAAGCTCTAAGTATTTCACACGGTCCCTCAGACCAACCACTTCCTTTGTGGTGGAAAGAAGAAGCTGCTTCAATCATGTAAGTGCATGCATCCTCAATCTGTGATTATAATTCATCAGGACTTAGAGTGACCATGCACTTACTGCGAAAGAAAGGGGTGATTGTTTCCTCTCCCTCCTCACCAACACGAGAGTACTCCACACAGGCAGATGTATACCATTTAAGATTATCCATTACATTAAGTTGTTGGACAAGCGTTGCTTCCAACTTCTTTTTAATTTCGTTAATAAAGGGTAAAAATAGCGAGTCTTTCGAGGGGAGAGCTTGATGATTTTGACTGACCCATTCAAAGCTTCTGAAAAAACTGCAAGGGTCATAATCTTCATCATTATCGAGATTCTCAATAGATATTCGACTGACTTTATCACACTCGAATGACTTCATCTCCCAATTAATGTGAGGAAACATGCCTCTGTAAGTTGTCACTTCCAACTAAAAACTTGTCCACACTCATCACATTTTCTAAGTCCAGCCCCGTGCTGTAAGCGCATATGACGCGTCAGGTTGGTAATCTTGGTAAAAGATGTTGAACAGTTCTTATATAGGAAGACCATTTTAACCAAGTGTGTTGTATGAAAATCAACAGATTAAATATTGACTATAGAGCGTGCTCTACGAGAATAAGTAGATCAAATCTTAATGATAGTTGACTTATTCACTATCACTTCTCTAGACGTGAAAGGCAAATTTTACACAAGAAAATGCGTGGATTTACTGAAATCCTTCTTGATGCAAGTTAACCGATAAAGTCCTTATATCGAATTATAAACAATATTTGTCTGTGAGTAACAATACATGTGTGCGCAATTATTTCACCTCCAAATGTTGTACCTAAAAATAAAATCAATAAATATGGTAAATAGCGTACAAGTAACACATGCGTTACTGTATGAATCCTTCAATATTTTGTTATTTACGGGTAAATTATTATGATATTTCAAATTTATATTCATTTATTAATAACTTTCATTTGGTGCCATCTAGTGAGGAAAATTGGTACTTATAATTTCTCAATGTTTTGTGTTAGTCCGTACAGGATGCAAACAAATAGTAACGCATGTTTATCCTATTAAATCTACTTTTAATCATCACGAGCGGTCAGATACGTGGAAAATATTAGGGTGGTTTCCTACTATCCTTAAACAATATTAGGCCTTTGTATGGAGGTAGAGTTGGAAATATCCTCAGTTTAATAGGATAGTGTTCGAACTCCAACCTCGTCAATTAACCATACCAGACGAGCCCCGTTTCGTTACTTGTGCTTGAATACAGTTGAATTTTATTTTAAATATCATAAGGAACAATCACGACGAGTACATTTTTATTAAATAATGTATAAACTTTACATATGTTCCTAAGTTAAATACCCAGAGAAAAGAATCATGGCGACTATATATATTTGCATAACATAAATAATAACTTTTACATAAGTTTATAAGTAAAATATCTAGGAAAAATCACGGTGTTTATATAACCTGAATATGAATGAATAGCAAACGCGGGTACCACATGGGCTTTTTCTCACTCTCGCAAAATGTTGGGTGCATTGAGGCGGTCGTTGCCCGCAAGGCCCTATGTAAGTCTTTGAATCACGTCTTACTAACCATCTAGCCTATCCACATTAATTAAATGAATCAACATTATGAGTGAAGCTAAAAATAAACCTTAGTGCGTCCGACCGGATTTCAAGCCCTGACCTCTCCACCCCCCAAACAAACCATAATAGATGAGTCTGACGCTTAGTCCATGTGCTCGGGAGTGCTGTGACAGGGTGTAAATATTCCAGGGTCTTTCGTTTTTTTTACATACAGTTTATTATAAATATTAGAAACTCCCTGTCTCTCTCTCCTGCTCCGTCTCAAACATTATGGGTAACAATGTTGTCATCTCCGAAAAGTTTCACAGTACCTAAGCAGGGTACTCCCCTTTATGATTGTTTGAACACCAACTCTCCCTCCATGCAGATGCGGGTACGCTATCACAAGTTATTGTGACTTATCATTGCATGTGTTTAGGTGAACTAGACACCTTATAGTCCTATAGATAGCTGATGAAAATTTTAAAAAACTTGATAGTTGGAGTTCGAACATTGGCCTATCAAGCTGAGGTTATTTTCCTCCTCTCCCTCGAGAATACAGTGTGAACAAATGGTGCAATCAACAGTTCTGAGAGGAGCATGTGACTATGGTTATTTGTCACGTCACAATAATGTCTGACGTACGTAGAAAGTATAATTAGAACAAGCATTTGTATAGTCTAACTCCACTTCTTTTGTATTGCGTAACATTAATATATTAAACACCTTCCTGATATTATGAATATTGCTCTAAGGGTTTGCGAGGTCAGTCAGGGTTCAAACATTTCCACCGCCCAAGGCTGAACATATTCTAGGGATTTATAAAAATAATCAATCATCAATTAGCAATCAACATGTCGCAACATGCCCTGGAGACCATCCTCAGCGGCCTTTGTTGACTTTAACGTCACAGGGATTCGAACCCCCCCGCCATCTACCACCGCTAAAGGACTCGTGTGTTCTGTGCTCCAGAGTCAAAACTAGATTCTCTCACCTAAACGTCACGCTGAACAGTGTAGTAGGTAACAGAGTTTATAAATCTTTGGCTTAGTGTTTAACTCTTGTTGTCAACTGGTCTTCCTGCTATAGTTGTGTCATATGGTCAACATCGAGATTCTTGGGGGCTAAGCACAATATACATGTGTCAATATTCTAAAACTATTCATCTCCTACCAAACAACTTAAATATATTCTAGATACGTTAATGTTGATGTCACCTTCACTGTTTGACTTGTGACCGCAAACACACTATCCGTGGTTCAAATCACTGCTGCGTGAACGTTACACTCTCCCTGCGGTTCACTTAGCCTAGTATATAAGTTTTAATAATTTTGCTAAACAACTCCACTCCATATATTCCTTCAACAGCGCCGGGAGGTTTTCCATATTCTCCCTGCGGGTACACTTACTGTGAACTTGAAACCTTACCTTAAATATTTAATTTGTTTGGTAGAAAGACCAAAACTATACTATGAAGAGCATATAGCTACTTTACCTGTGGTCAGTATCTATCAACAAACTTGCTCGGTATGCGTTTGTTATTCACCTGCATCACTGGTAGCGTAGTCTAAGCGCCCACTGCCAATGCCAGGGAGGTCGTGGTTTGATTCGCGTTCTGGTACATGACCATTCTAGGTGTCAGCCCCCGCAAACGTAGACCAAAGGTGTTTTTTCCGCACCCAGCAATATTATTTAGGTGATTGACAGGATCAGCGGGGAAGCGGTTGAAATCGAAACCGTGCCTGGTAGCGGAGTTAGGGTTCAAAACATTTCCATCGCCAAAGGCTGAATATATTCTAAGCTATTTCAAACTCTCGCTCCACGCAAAATGCGGTACACTATCATAAGATATTGAATACCGTGTGTGAACTCGTCACCTTACCTTAAATATTAACAACATATTCTTACTTTTTTTTATTGACAATCAACAATTAATTTACAAGCGCAATATTATTTAGGTCTTTGCCGACTGTGAGTACTTGACGTATGAATAGGGGATTCTTCCTGTTTAAAGTATATACTGTATATCACATGACTTGAGACGTATGAATATGTTAAATAGTGAGTATTCAGGTAGAAACTTTTATTTGCTTTCTACCCTAGAATTATTTGTACTACAGATCACCTGACTTGACGTATGAATACGGGTTCTTGACTGTTTAAAATATCACATGGCTTGGCGTATGATAAATACTCAGCAACTTGATAAAGAAAACCTTACATTAAATTATTTATTATTTGTAAACTCTCCTAGAAACCTTACATTAACTAAACAGGCTTTCGATGCCATCTAGTGGACCGATAAGCAAGCACGACAAACCCGGTACGATAATTAAATAAATATTCTACTTGACAATTTTTCTGTTATAAATGGCCTGAAGAATAAAACGGTTGTTTTCACTTTACACTTGAATTTATTTTAAATATCATAAAAAACAATCACGACGACTACATTTTATTAAATACTGTATAACCTTTACATATGTTCCTATGTTAAATACCTAGGGAAAAAAATCATGGCGGCTATATATTTTGATAACATAAATAATAACTTTTACATAATTTATAAGTAAAATATCTAGAAAAAAAAAATCACGGTGCTTATATAACTCTTTAGATAAATTCTGAATACGAATGAATAGCAAACGCGTGTACCGCATGGACTTTTTTCTCACTTTCGCAAATGTTGGGTGCATTGAGGTGGTCGTTCGCCGCCCCGTAAGGTCCTATGTAAGTCAGAAGAAAAAATATTAAATGAATCAACAGTATGTGTGAAGCTAAAAATAAACCTCGGTGCGTCCAACCGGATTTCAAGTCCTGACCTCTCCACCCCTAACAAACATAATAGGTGAGTCTGATGTTTAGTCCATGTGCTCATATTGCGAGAGTGCTGTCATAAAACATTATTTTCTTTGATTCATGTCTTACTAAACATATAGCCTATCCGCGTTAATTAAGTACACCGATAATATAAGAATATTAAATGAATCAACATTATGTGTGATGGTAACTTTTCTATCTTTAAGAAAGCTATTCCTATTAAAATTGGCTATACAGGTACACTTTACCGTTGAAGAAAGCAAATGATGGTGCAAAAGGGGCCGCGACAGAACAAAAAGCATGGGGGGTAAAAACGGGTCGCCAAACCTACCCTCCCCATCATCTGAAGGTACATTTTTTCTCACTCTCGCAAATTTTAGTGCATTGATTGTGGGCTTAAACTTTCATAAGGAATATTTCGTTATAATAAAGTTGCGAACTTTAAATTCAAATAAACTAATATTTTTCCCTCCAAAATATAATTGCGAGCATTAAATTTTTTTTTCTGTTTTAATTGGGCGAAGAATAAAAGGGTGTTTTTCACTTTAAACGGGGTAGCAGCCACGATTTTAAAAAACATAGTTTTATTTAATTCTATAAATTTAATATTTTGGGGGTGGAGCCCCCCCACGACCAACAAGTTGGATGTGTGGTGAAGACTTTCATAGATTTGGGCCAAAAACATTCCATTTTCTGGGATTAAAAGCGAAACCCCTTTTTAAGGGGAGTTTTCCACTGTCTTGCAGGTGTCTATTTTGAAAACACAATCTCCTCAAGGTGAGTGGGGGTTATTTCTGGGGTTCCCCACCCCACAAAGGTAATGACCGGGGGGGGGAGAAACCAGGATGAACACCCCGGCTCGCGGGAGGGGTGGGGAGGAAAAGTGAAAGGCTGATTGGCCTCAGAAGGCACGAGCCCCGCTGGAGAAGCTTGCGTCTTTTTCCTTGGGTCAGCCGGGGAAAAAAACGTGAGCGCGGGCCCGGGGGCCTATGCTTTCAAAATAAACACAGCGCACTAATCGATGAAAAAAACACCTCTATCTTACCAAAAAAACTCCAACCCCTTTACCAAACCAATTAAAAAACAATAAAAATTTAACGATAATTCTAATTAATCAGCAAAAACCAAACATGTCCAGGTTTGTTATCTAGGGGGGCGGGGGAGGGGCAGGAGGAGGGGGAGGGGCAGGAGGGGAAAGTTTTCGGGCGGGGGTGGGGTGGGGGCGGGGGGGGGTAGGACGGGGCGGAATAACGATAAAAATCGACGACAAAAACTACGGGGTCAAAGGTAAAATTTGGGAAGAGGGCGTGCTAGAGTACGGGGGACGTGGACTGAGAAACCCTGAGCAAAACTACCAAAAACATAATTTCAGACACGAAAAAATATATAGCCAAGAGTGGGAGGGAATTTTGTAAACTAAATGTATCTACCCACCAACAATATTTATCTCACATTTATCCTCTGCCCATCTTTCCGTGACCCAAGGAAAAACTACATAGCAAATTTTGTCTATCACCAGGGTCGCTCTATTTTTTCCAACTACACCCCACACCCAACACCACCGGGGCCCACAAAACAAACGTCAACAACGAGTGACTGCGCCCAAAACTCAACCACCAGGAATCAACATTTGATCATCCAGGGAAAGTAATTCTCCTTACACGGGGTCGGTTGAAGAGAAAGTAATTCTCCTTTCCGGGGGGCGGTGAGGGTCCTTCACGGGGGGGCGGGGTAAAGAGAAAGTAATTCTCCTTACACGGGGTGCGGTGTGAAGAAAAGTAATTCTCCTTACGCGGGGGCGGGGAGGGTCACTTTACGGGGTGCGGTGTAAAGAGAAAGTAATTTTCCTTACACGGGGGGGCGGTGAGGATACTTCACAGGGCGGTAGGACACTTCAAAGGGTGCGGTGAGGAACAAAGTTAAACCTTTTGGGGGAAAAAATGATCCAAACTGTCATTCACCTTCTACGGTAGCCATTCAACATTTTCTTAAAACCATTACAAATAAAAATCTGATTTGTATCCATTTTTCAAAAAGTCCACAAAACCGAATTGGTATCCATTTTTGAAGGAAAACCATTCAGTCATTTTCTTAAACGACCCACGAATAAAAGTCTGAATTTTTATCCACTAGAAAAAATTTGCATTATAAACCCCCAGAATCCTGAATTGAAACCATTAAATTGCGGTACCACTTGTCTGATAGATGGCAGCAGGAGAAACTCGCCTAACTCATTTCGAGGTAACTAGAGAGCAGCACTTTTCCTTACCATCCGAGGTAACTAGAGAGCAACAATTTCCCAAAAAACATTCCGAGGTAACTAGAGTCAGCACATCTCTACTTATAATAATTTTTAAAATAGAGATATTGCTCTCTATTACCTCGAAAAAAAAAAATATATTAAATTAAAATAAAAAAAAAGAAAATACTTATTGGGGATATTTTAAAAAAAAAATAAAGGGTACTTACAAATCATTGAAGTTTCTTTTTTCAAATTGATTGGCTTCCTTAAACAACAACTTTAAAAAATGCAATTTATCTCTAAGAAATGAAGACTTAGGGTTTTAAATTATTTTAACAATCTGTGTTTAAAGGTGGGAAATTTAACATTTAATTTATGTTGGGGGCCAAAAATTTATGTTTCCCGGCGTGAAGATAATACATCTCGTTATCGGTTTTCCCCCAATGCACTGAAATAATTTTTTATTGTTCTGGGCGAATGGTGAGTAAAGAGGGCGAAGATACTTTGGGTACTTTACGTTTACATATCAGGTAAGACTTCTTTAGTAAATTTTTATGTTTTTTAAAATTTACAATACCGGACCGACATTAACTCGGGGAGGGGGCTATACACATTAGTCCTAAAGAAAAAATTTAAGCCATTAACAACTATTTTTGGTTAAGTTTATGAATAATTTAAACAAAAAGTTTATGTTGCAATTGATAACTTTTTCTCTAAAAGTATTTAAACTATCTAAAATTTATTGTAACTTAATTTCATTGACTTGTTATTGGTTGATTAGTTTATTTTTAAAAAATTAAAAAGGTTTTATTTATCAAAATCTTTATCAGATCACTTTACTAGCCTCTTTGTTATTGAACACTTTTTTGTCAAAATATACAGATAATTTTATATATACATACAACCTTGCATATAGAAATAATTTTTTAAATGTTAAAACCAAAAAAATTTTATTTGAACCTAATTTTTATAGACTTGAAGTTACTTGGCTTACTTTTTTTTTTACGCAATCATTTAAAAATATTACTCTTATTTAAATTATGTTTAATTAAGGCCTAATAAATGTTTGTTTGTTTAATAAAAAAAGCCAAAAAATTGGTTTAAATTTAAAATTAAATAGTCTAAAAATATGGATGGCTTACATTTTTTATGTCTTCAGTACATTAATAAAATCTTTTTACAAAAAAAAATCATTTAAAAAAAAATCGATGGGCGTTATTGCCCCACGTAATTCTGATCCCCTAACTTACATTACATTGTCCACACACATTAGTAGGCCTGGGCCTATATAGTTTGTGTTTTATCAAAGGATTTTCTGAATAACCTTCAAGGAAAATTTTTTTCCCTTTGGGGCTTAAACACAGTGAAATTTTTATACTATTATAAAAAATTTAATTTTTTTTTACCATTCATAGACAAAAAGTAGCAAAATTAATATTTTAAATATACCAAAAGTTTGAAAAATAAATTCAGGATCCCGAAATTTCATGATAAATGTTTTTGACGCCTGAAAGGTTAATTTTGTTCAGGTGGGTTGTTTTAAAATTTTAAAAAATTATAACTTTTGCCCATTAAATACTTTGAATATTTTGGTGCCATGTTGTGACATTCTTTGAATATTCAATTATAAATAAGTTCATCTTGTTTGATGAGTTATTTTTTAAATTTTTTTTTAAAAATTAAAAAAGCCCCCAAATTTTACAATATTATTTTGTTATCAATAGATACTTGTTTTTTTATTGGTGAGAGGGCAAAAAATATAAGACAAGTTTATACGGTGACAAAGAAAAACAAAAAATCCCGCTCCATTTTAAACTGGACATTATTACATTTAACCATAGTCTCAAAATTCCCTTAAAAACACAAGAGAATTTTTTTTATTAACAGTAGAAGCAAAGATTTTTATTTTTTTACCTGCCCTCCTCTCGTTTACTTTAGCTGGAAAAATGGTTGGGCATTCTACTTATAGGGGGCATAATAAAAAGGGCTATGAAAAATCATATTGTCGGGAATGTAGCGTTGAGGGGTAAAAAAACAGTTATGGGTTTTTAAATTTAAAATTTTTAACAAAACAGCACAAAAAATGTAGGCCTGTGTTTCAAGTTGATATGATAACCTAAATTTTTCAACTCAACCCCAAACCCAGATAGACCACATTATAAACTGTTAAATTATCTGTAGATAATAGGATATGACACTTTAAAACAAATATAAAAGATTAAAAGCATATAGGCCCCCATTTAAAAAACATTGTTTCTTTATTGCCAGCCCATTTTAGTTTTTAAGTTACTTTTAACCTTTGCATAGAGAAGGTTTTTTTCCCTGGAGCAAATAATATGGCGTCGTTAAAAGTATCTACTGCGTCAAATTTTCAAATAAAAGTATTTAAATACAGATTGTCAACAAGAGATATAGGGTTTATACTGGGGGGGGGGGGGGGAGACTGAGCCCTCAACCATCACCACAACCCCGACATTAAAAGAAAAATTAGACCGCAAGGATTTCTGACGACAAGTTAACTCATTAAGCCCGCGCATGATCAAATGGGGTTCCAGAGCTGAAGCGCTCCCCAAATTACTGGACAGGGTTCTGGATTTTTCCATTGTCTTTGTTGAGTGGACTTGTTTTTAAAAAATTTGTAGAACTAGTAAAAAAGCATCTGGACACTTTCACACTATCTAAATAAATGGTGGTGCGACATGTTTTTTCACTAGGGGTTGGCACTACTTGTCAAAACTCTGATTGGTTCTAGAGCACTGGTTTTGTTCATGTGACTACACAAGGCCGGTATGACGAGGACGAAACCCACAACCAATTTTTTTACTAAGAAAGACAATGATACGTGTTTTAAACCCACACCCCCACTTGGCTCAGTGAGAATGTTAACGACTTGTCAATGCCCTCGGTTGGGTTTTTAACCCAGGGACTATAGTTGTTCCAGTATAATAACATCTAGTTAAGGGTACTACCCTGTACATATATTAAGGGCCAATCGAATAGTCGAGAAAATTAAATACACAATATTATGCTGGGCCCAAAAATTTGAAACTCTATTTGGTACACTCCATAACATTTTTGCCTTAATTTCACAATGCTTTATTTTGAGAAATTTAAAACTTTTTTGTGTATAAGACTGGCGAGGGCTCGTTATGGTGTTTTTATTTTTAATTTTCTTTGAATCCCTCGAAAAAGAAGTATTGGAATTGTCAAAAAAAAAAAACCGAAAAACTAAAAATGTTAAAATGTCGAATTTCATGACCCCTTGAGATTGAAAAAGTTTTTTGCGTGAAAAACCCTTTGTCTGTCGTCTGCCCTGTCTGTCTGTCTGTCTTACCTCACCTAGAGCCAAAACCCAGTTAACGATCAGGATAAAATTGGTACTATTTTTTTTTCGGGGATTCCCCCAAGGGGTTTTTTAGAATAAAAACCACCCAAAAAATTTTTAAAAAGGTTTATGAGGGGCAAGAAACGATTTCCTCAAAATCCACCGACATTTTGATTTAAAAATTTGTAGCTAACATTATTTTAACTTTACAAAAAAAAAGACATTTTCCCTTGAAATGACTTTACACAAACAGAAAAGTCAAATTTTGAAAGTATCTCCCGCAAAGTTTTAGATATGAAATAACTACATTGAAGGTTTAGTACCAAAAAAAAATAAAAAAAGTAACAACCTTTGGGGTATTTTTTAGTAAAACTATTAGTTTCGAAACTAAAACCAAAATGTTTTTTTATGAAAACACTTGAAAAATGGAAATTGATGGGTTTTTTTAGGTGGACAAAATTTTTCCTCTTTTATCGATGTCGCTGTAATAAAATGTCTACTACTTCATTCAAGCTCTCTGTGTAGTGTTTTTGAAACAACTTATTTATTTGGTTTACAATCCTTACGATTTTTTTTAAAAATATTTCTTTTTAATTAAAAGAGAGAGAAAATCCCGCGTGTTCCACCCTTTATTTATTTTTATTTCACAGGAGAATAAACTCTTCTTTAATCTAATGCTCACACAAGAAGGATAAGCCAAAAACACGTAAATGATAGTAACAAATAACGATTCCAAAGGAGTCTTTTAACAGCAGCAGGGTTTAATCCTCAAAAGAAAAAAAACCTTTTTATCATTTTTTGCGAATTAAAAACAGACACGCACATTTAAAATTAAACAGACTCATTGCTAAATATTTTTTTTTTTATAGAATTTTAACATCGCCCAATTATGAGAGACAATAACAGCAATTTTTCCCCGATAAATTATTTAATTTTGGTAAAAAAATTCTCACCTCTGCCGGCAATTTGACCAAAAATTCCGCTCCATATAACCGAAATATCAACACGATGCCAGCAAAATAGAAACACGTCCAAGCTCCATCAAATAGCCCTGCCAATAAACATTGCGGGACACGGAAATATTCCACCCCCTTCCAAAGAAAAAATCGAAAAGACTATCTCTTCCAGAAAGTGATTCTCAGGGCTTCCAGAATAAATAGAATCTGTATGTCCATCGCTACCGTAAAACCCCTCTCTCCCCCTTTGTCTTGCTTCCTCCCCTCCCTTATTTCTTTTTTGTGGACTGGATATAAGCTGATAGTTTTTCCCCCTTTAACTTTACTCTTGCTTGAATTCTCATAGAGGGCACTTTTTGTCTTACATAATGTACTTTTTTCAAAATTCCTTCGGGTCTGTCTTACAAAAATTTTTGTTTCGGCGTATATAAATTTTTAAAAAACCCTAAAAAAAAATTTTTAAAACGTGGGGAAAACTAAATTAAAATTTGTGTATTTTTTAAACCTTTTCTTCAAAAACAAAGTAATTTAATTACCAGGATATGAATTCCAATTGATGCAATACTTGTACCTTTCATCCTAATGTTTTTCTTTAAAATGATTTTAAATATTTCTGCAAAACTTTGAATAAAAGTATTGCGTCAACCCTTGTAAAAATTTTGGGCTTTTAATTTTCTGAGACTTTACTGATTAAAAAATTATTTTTGAAATATAAAATTTATTGTTTAAACTTCAATACTTTTCATTAAATAAATTAATTCAAATCGTTTACCCTGATTTATCTTTTATGTGTCATCCCACCCAAAACTTTTAACCGATTTGCACTTTAAAAAAAAATTAAATTTTCTTGCCTTTTTAATAATTTTTTTCCCCTTTTTTAAAACCGGGTTAAATATTATGTGAAGAAATCCGGCGGGATAAAACTCACACATAATATATAAATAATATTATACTTTGCGGTACCCTGCAATTTTCTTGTTAATAATTATTTTATTTTGTTCGTTCTCCCCCCCTTTGTCACTTAAGGACCAGGACGTGTACAAGATTTAGTAAGATAAAACCAAATTTATTTATAAATTATAAAAAAACATTGAAAATTTGTTTTGTTTGGGGAAGCATTATCAAGGATTTTTGAAAACCGAGTCCCATTGGACGAATGCCAAAAACGGGGGGAAAAATATCGTTACTATGGAAAAAATAACAACCCCGAATAATTTTCATATTGGTTATTCCAAAAAAAAAAATTAGTTTTTTTTGGGAAGGTATTTTTAATAAACCAAATTTGATGAATCGATTTTAAGAAGAGAAAAAATTTTTATTAAAAAGGATAAACGGGAAATAAAAAAGAACATTTTCTTAAAGTCATTACATTGCATTTAAAATATGTTTCCACTACTTTCCTCGTGTAAGGATCGATACAAAATTTAACAATAGAGAATACATATTTATGTTTAATTTCTCATCCCCCTAAAAATCTGTGTGTGCACTAGCTTAAATAAGCCAATCTCGCTTCACTAAATAGCCTCCATTTACAAAACCCCAGCCGCTAAACAAGGACTCGTTCTACTTGTGTTAGAACGAACGTGGCGCGACGGTGTAAAAAATATAAAACCAAATATCAGACACCTACCTTTACCCCGATAGACCGCCACCTCAACAACAAGGACACTGCTTGTGGGGAGCTAGCCCTTAAAAAGTTCCTTAAAAGGGAGGGAACTTTTCCTCCCCCTCTCTCTTTGGGGGAGAGTGTTTATATCTCCTAACAAGCGTCCCCCCCTGATTACACCACAGACCCCAGTAATACCTTCAATCGGGGATGAACAGGACTACACATATTTCTCCTCTGCACGGGGATTAACACAAACGAGGAACAGTTATTTTATTTTAATTAAAAGCTTAATATTAAAATGAACAGGGCGTTAAACATTTACTTTACTTATTATAAAGCAATATATTATACTAAAATTTCTGGAGTGCAACCTAAGTATCATCAACTTGTCTTACAACAAAAAAACCCCTGAACCCCCCGGGAGCCCAAATGTTACAACGTAACCCCGAAAGAAAACCCCCATCAGCCAGTGTTAAAAAGTAATCCCCTAAAGACACCCTGTCACCAATTTAAACAGTAACCCCCCGAAAACCCTCAGTCACCCAAAATTTCAATATAATACCCCGGGGACCTCATCACCAGGTTACAATAGTAAAC
Source organism: Timema cristinae (assembly GCA_039000515.1). Classification (NCBI taxonomy): domain Eukaryota; kingdom Metazoa; phylum Arthropoda; class Insecta; order Phasmatodea; family Timematidae; genus Timema; species Timema cristinae. The sequence continues at coordinate 57,316 of JBCFYV010000664.1, forward strand.
CCTGAAGATCACCGGGTCACCAGTGTTACAAAAAGTAACCCCTTTTTAAGACCCCCCGTCGTCCAGTGCAAAACAACATTTTTTCCCCTGAAGATCCTCAGTAAAGCCAGTGTTCCCAATAGTAATCCCTTTAAAAACCCTCTTTTCCCAGTGCTACAACAGTTTTCCCCTGAAGACCCTAAATTTCCTCCAGTGCCCCAATAAAAATCCCCTGAAGCCCCACCCATCATTCATTTAAAAATAGTTTTCCCCGGGAAGAAAACCCTGTCACCATGTTTCAAAAAAGTAATCCCCTGAAGAAAACACTGTAAAGCATTGTTCAATAGTAACCCCCTAAAATACCCCCCTCAGTCAGTTGTTTTTCAAACGGGCCCAATGATTCTGATAACGACTTTTTTTCAGTTTTTGTCATTTGTAACTTTTAAACGATTAAAAAAATGTTTTTCCCTGTTGGGACCCCCCTTTAAATTAACAAACCTATTTACCTCTCTAAACAAGTTAAAAACCCCTTTGTTACCTCTTTGGGGTTACCCGTTACACCTCTTTTTAACCTCTCTAGCTACCCGGTACACCCCGCTCCCTCTCTAGTTAAAAAGTTACACCCCTTGCTACCTCTCAAAGTTAAAAAAAGAAAAAAAAAAAACCCCTTTTTAAAACCTCTCTAGTTTCCCGTACACCCCTTTCACCTCTCAAATTTACAATTTAACACCCCTTGTTACCTTCTCTAGTTACAAGTTACACCCCTTTTGTTACCCTCTATTTAAAAAATTTTACACCCCTTTTTAAAACCTCTCTGGGTTAAACCCGTTACACCCCTTGTTACCTCTCTGGGTTACCCGGTACACCCCCTTAAAGGGTAATGAAGTACAATCCCCCCTTTACTCCTCTCACACGGAGATATTAAACACTATTTAAAGGGGGGAACCCTTTTTGGGACTCCCGACGTTTCGGTTGATAAATCGGGCCCGGAGCAGTCAGACCCCGGGGGTACAGAGAGACAGAGGGAGGGGTTCGAACCCTCACCCCACAAAAATCTGCCAGAAATTTCAAAAGGGCCCCCTGAGCTAAAACCACGGGGTTGGACCACATATGCCCTGTCCCGCCCAAATAAACCCGGGAACCCCCTTCCTTTTTAAAAACGTACTCCCCCCTCGCCCCTTTACAAAATTTAGGTAAAAAAATTTAAAAATAAAAAGAAGTAAGAGAGAAAATATATAAAAAGGGCTTTTCCCTTTTTTATTTTAAAAAAAAGAAACCTTTTTCAAAAAATTTGTTGAGCGAAGGTGGGGGGAGGGACTAAACAAAACGCTCCCGGGCGGGTAGCAGGGTAATATTTTATGATCCCTCTTTGTGAGGGGTGGGGGGGAAATTTGCGTTCCCCCTCCCCGCACGAAAAAAAAGAGGGGGGAAAGGGAATGAAACCCCTTTTTCCCTTCCTCTCATGCTTTATAAAAAAAATTCACGTCACTTTTTAAAATTTTTTTAAAAACTTTTTATTCTTTTCTTTCTTTTATTTTTTTTATAAAATCCCTTTTGGGGGGAGGAAGTGTTTTTCGTGTTTTTTTTTTGTTTTTTGTTTTTGGGATCGGGGAGAAAAGGGGACCAAGATGGTTTTTTGGGATAAAAAGCTTTAGTATTTTCCCTTAAAAAGACAGATAAAGGGAAAATTTTTTAGTGGTGTAGGGCCGGGGTAGGGTTCAAGAAAAAAATTATTTTACAAAAAAGATCTTGCGTAGGGGGTTGCAAAATTTAAAAAAAAAAATGTCTTGTTTTTGGGTATTTTTAATTTAAACCCTAAGTCCCATACAAGGGCCCGGTCTGGAGCTTTTTTCGGGACTAAAATCAAAATTAAATTTTAAATTTTAAATATTATTCCCAAAAATTTATTATAACTAGACCACTCCTGGCTGTCATGTGCTGGAATTTTTAAAATTTGTCACGTGAAGTGATTACTTTAAAACCCGAGAAATTGCATGTAAAAAATTACATTACATTATGTTACAAAAGGGCCCGCCCCCCCCTGGAAAAAATTTTTGCATAAAATCTCTGTAATTCATACTACCCGCCCTTTAAAATTTTAAACCCACACAAAAATAAACCCTAAAAATTAAGTACACTTCTCTATTGGGGGTTCACGTAGTTTGGGATAAAAATAATTTAAAAAATTCTGAACAAAAATATTTTCTCTACATAATCAATTTCAAAATAAAAAAAAATGTTCGTGTAATTACCAAATTTAATCTTATGAAACTAGCAAAACCCCCAAGACTGGCCTACACTATCATCCTAAAAAGACGAGTGGGCCCGAGGAGCTACGAAAGTTCCAACAAGATGTAGTCCAAATCCGTCCTGTTTTTACAACCCGTAATGGGGCCGGGCCCCCATTGGGTTTACGACTAAGAAAACTATTAACCTATTAACCTGCCCTCTGATGGTAAAAAAGAAATTTTTTTTTTTCTACTTTCAAAACAACAGGTGATTGAAGAAAATGGTTTGGAAGCCCAAAAGAGCCATGACAACAAATGGGTTAAAACGTGATTTATACAAAGCTTCTATAGGCCGTATTGACGTCACCGACCTTTTGTTCAAATTTTCCCCCCCCTTTTAATTTTATTGTGATTTTGCGTGAAAAGCTTAAAATTTACATTTGATTTTTAACGCTGACCCAAAAAACATTGTCCAAACCTAGACCCAAAGTCAAAAAAAAATATTTATATATTTAAAATTTCATCAGAATATTAACTAAAGGCGATTTATTTTTTTGGGCTCTGATTTAAAATTAACTCCTTTGGTGTCAGCCATGAACGATATTTTAATTTTTCTATTAACTAAATCTATTGGGAAATTTTAAACCCGATCGTTTAAAAATTTTAAATGAGGTTTAAAAATTTTTTCTGTTTGCCACTTGGGCGCTAGAGTCTTTTTAGTGTTTTAAAACTTTTGAAAAAATTTTCTTTTTCTAACACTGGCGAACAAATCCAAGAACATCTTGAAATGGTGAGTAGATACTAAAAGCATCTTCTATTTAAATATACCCGTTTTGATTATTTTATTTGGGCTCAGCAAATTATTTTTATGAGAATTACGATATAGACGTCCTTTACAATATTTTTCTTTTAGGCAGAAAGGCAAATCTATCCTATCATATGGTTTTGCTCTATATGATATTTTCATTTTATTATTTATTAAGTGGGGGTTATTGCTTTCATTTCCTAATATTGTGTCAGGATCTGATAGTCCCGGGGGAGTTTGACTAAAAGTCGTTAGCCAAACTCTCACTATATAAAGTTTTCTTATTTAACTTTAACAAGTAAAAGTTAACGTTTTTTGAATGTATTTATTCTTTGGTAATGATAACACACTATGGTAACATTTTGAAGGTGCCCATTAGGCCTTATTTAGTGTTTATGTACTACTCCTGAGATATAATATTTTTTATTTATTGTACTAATTTCAACGTTACGGGTTTTTTTCTCTTCAAGACTACCATTTGAGAAATATGGATATATTACGAAAAAGTTTATAACTCACGTCTTTGTAACGTTACGTGGTATAATGTACAACAGGACCCCGCCCCATACTGACGTGATAGAGATTTGTAACACTACGTGTATAATGTTACAACTGGAACAACAAGCTATTACCCATCCAATAAATTCAACGTCAATTAGGATCCCTACCATAGTATTTTACTCTGTTTGTAGTTCTTGTAGGCTAATAAAGACATAAGAGAAACTAATGCTGGGACATACATTTATTACTCAATCCAATCCTAAGTATTTTAATTTGTTCGTGTACTTACAATACGAATCTGCTCACAATAGGAATCCTGCAAGGCTGCCGGCAACCATGGACTCCTAGATAGGCGAGTGGGTCCAAGGGAGATCCAGTGGGTCAAAAGTGACTCGGCACTCCAACTGTACTAGCGTGAAATAACCGAGAACTATCAACATCAACTAGAAACAATTATGTATCCGACCTCTTTGGTAGCAATTATTGCTCCAAGCAACGAGATGGGGACAGTCAAGTATAAACACACTACCCATACCACTAATCTTGCCGGACCTCACGCAACAAACATCCGGACTACACAAACCACAAGCGAGAACAATCTGCCAAGAACTGAGTCCAAGTTCCGCCTCTCGCCACTAGAGCCCGGCACCACCACTAACCATGATCAATCCGCCCCAACTTCAAGAAACGAGAAGAAGATGTAACTGCCAGGGCTTTGCCCAGGAATATAAGAATGTTCTTGCTGCCGGCGCGCCCACTTCCTTTGCCTATCCTGTTCGATGAGTGTGCCATATAAAAGACCATCCGTCGAGGAAGAAACGTCACCTTGGACTGGCTGCGACAGTAGAACTAAGCGTCGGCGTAAAGGACATATTACGTTAAATGGTAAGAATAAAATTCCCTAAATATAATTCGGTTAAATGTGTAAATAATGGGAACTAGTCAAAATTCTTTTAATCGTTTTAATATTCAAATTTAATTAAAAGTATATTGCGTAAATCTTCGTCTTTTGATTTACTTTAATAATGAGACACGAGCTTAGACACGTAATCAGTCAGACACATTTTCTGTGTATGATATTAGCCCATATGCGCGAACTTTATACTCAACCATTAACTTTTCGTCTCTATTGCAAATGTGGCATTTTGGTTTTGGTAAACATTAAGGTGGGACAGTGTTTGAAATAGTGGTGCCGAGATTTTCACAATATTAGTAGAATGGAGTATAGCACTAGATTATTATATAGATCAACTTAACTTTTTATATTTATTTACTAGTTTACTCGTTTGTATTTTTAGGATAGTTTTGTTAAATCTAATTTGTGCCAAAATAGTAACAAATAAACAAAACTTAAAGGGGTATGATTAGGAATATCCTCGATATTTATAAATTGTAACTATAATCCTTGTTTAGACTAGGCGAAGGCTAATGTGAAGTTACGCTTGTAGGGTTATTAGCGTTAAAGTTAAATGGTATTGGCATTAGTTATTTTTGATAGGAACTAAAACTTTTAGTAACAGTGGCATTTTCGCAACAACCATCAAAAATGTGTTAGTTATGAGAGATCATTTAACTGATGAACGTATGATAAAAATATATTAATGTTATGCAATCAATATTTGTATTTACGAATATGATTTTAGGGTACATAATAAATAACGTAATGATTAAAGGAAAAGAGTAAATACTTATGGAACAATGTTTTTATTTGATGGGGGGGGGGGGGAGTATATATATAACTGAATTATTAAAAGCTCTTCAAATAATATGCTTATTATTAATAAAGTTTGGCATTAATTAAATCTAAAAGATTCAAAGACTTGAATTTATCTAATACATAATTACGCCATATTATCCTATTTCCTTGAAAGGTGCGAGGGATGTAGCCTTCAACCTTTTTATATATTAATATGTTAGGCAACCTGTGAAGTGGACCGTTTTTCCCGCTACTCCACAAGAGTAGTTGCGTGCGCTGGGACAATGCTAAAAGTCAGCATTTTATTACCCACTTTAGATATTCACTCTGCCGCTCCTCTATATTCTATTTTATATACTCGTTAAACTGTAGATTTTGTTTATATTTATTTATTTGAATCCCTCTAGTTTGAGCTTTGGGATTACACTACTGACGGGAGACTAGAGGAACCTCCTCAAAAACATCGGTGATTGGAGATATTCACGGATATTCCGATGGAGCAAGCGGAATCAACAATGGTGTACTTGACTGTTTGAAGCATCGTTGACTGGTCATCATAAGGCGTGTTTGGTGTACTCCCCTCTTCTTCCCAGAACCAACGAAATCCCTATATAATGGCTGTTGTCAAGCTTGCCATAATCGACTATCTAGTTCGTCAACGATCGACGAACAGACCATTGTCATGGATCTGGACAATGGCTGGGAAAAACTTGTAAAAATGTATCAAAATCCGTCGCTTAGACGGTGGATTTTATTGAACTCTAACATTATTTTTAAACTTTAAACATTTTGCATATAATATTCAGTTCAAAAACTAACGTATTTTGAATAATTTTATATCGTCAACAATGTCTAAAATATTCTATTCTTAGATAGGTCTCCGCTCGGGCGTTGTAACTTTTGCTTAATATTTTTATTCTCGTAAAATATCCTCAGTTATGTGCGATTAGAAGTATTGACTTGTTAATATTATATTGTTTGAATTGAAGAGTAATTTTTTTATCGAAGTAACTTTTCATATTTAAAATTATGGTTTGAATTAACGTAACGTGAAGTAACTTTTTATAGGAAATTTAAATTAGGATGACTTTAATCTTTTGTAAACCGTAAGTTCTGTTTTGAACAGCTACAATTTTGTTAATTTGATGGAACTGTGTTAGTTCCATATTCTCAGTTCAGATCTGAAAGTCCCGTGGAGTTGGCTTATGGGACTGGTAGTCAAACCCTCACGTTGTGTAGACATCTGTTGTATAGACTCATATTTAAAACGATATATTTATGATGAACATTTTCTGTGAATTACGGAAACCTTTGAACCATATCAAGTGCCCATTAGGCCCTTATAATGTTTTATCGCATTTAAAAAATAAACGCTTTGTATGTCTCTTATAGACCTGGACTATCATTATTATGATGGATTTCATGTTCCTTTTGTTTAAACACTTGCGCAACTTTAATGAAATAATGTGTTGGCTTCGATCCCCACACAGCATAATTTCCAACTGTATCTCATAATGATATAATGAGACCAGGTTATTTTTGTTATCTGCGCTATTGCATTTAATTGATAAACTGCTCATTTTGTTGATCTATATTTTTTATAATTTCAATTTTTGTATGTTAAGTTCAGTCCTCTCCTCCCTTTTATCCTTTTTTGAGCCTGGGGGTACTAGACTCAGAGAGGGTGCAACATCTTTAAATTATCTGCGCAATTTAAAGATTTGAAGTTATTATCCTATTTGTTTTTGTTTTTCAACATATCTCAGTTTTGAATAATGAGACCACGTAAAGTTTTCTGCTCTATTGTTAATTGTTTTGAATAAACACGTTCATATTGTTGCTTTTAGATATTATTAAGAATTTTTTCCCTTGTACACTTGTTCCATATTTTACTCCGCTCCCTTTTATCTTATTTATAGGTCGTAAGAAAAAGATAACAATTGGGAAGTAGCAAACTGTGGGGTGTAACATGGCAGAGCACAAGCTAACTAGAATGTAACAGTACCATTAGGACTAAACAGTAAGCTCTAATACACCCCTATGGTTGTTGGTTACTTAGGTGCAATTCCTGTCTACTCTAGTAATCAATGAATCGTCACAATCTTTACCTACCCGGATAGAGACAAAAATGCACGCGGTTTTCACAGGCCAAACATTTGTTTCTGTGAGGGGGAGGGGGTAATTTCAACGTCACGGCAATAAGACGGGCAAATCCCCAGTTAAACATATATGTATTCTGCCGATGGGCATCAACAGAATCAAAACATGCAGAGAGAATGGTAGTTTCGCGTTAAAACCAACTGATAGAACTGAGAAAATACTTGTGTTTATAATTTCTGGTCCTATTGTCTGGACGAGCGACGAGAAGTAATTAAAGCACATTTAAAATGTTATTCTGACACTCCCCCTTTCTCTGCTAGTTACTGTTGGACGGTGTTTGCCCCGGCATGTTGAGTACATTTGTCGGGTATGTTCCTGTCATTTCCTACATCACTCGTTGCTTTATTCTCTTAGATCAGAATGTATACACAGTGCTTGGGTGATCTTGACTAATATGCAGAGAGGTTGCACCACACTGGTCACAAGCTCATAGGGTCGGCTGGCTATGTTTTCTTAAGTCTAGTAATTGATTTAATAGCTTTCATCTACGCGAATTGGCACTCTACTTCCTTCCTCTCAAATTCTGCCCTCTACCAGTACCCAATGAAGTAAATATTCTAACAACCCGGGACGGCTGGTAAGACTTTGACCAGACCATAGTATTGTTAATTTCACGAGATTAAGTGAGAGCTGCTCTCATATTAGTGTACAACTTAATGGCACAGAAACGTTTTTATTTGGGGGGGGGGGGGATGAAAAAGTAAACATGTTTCTTTTAAATGGATAACATTTTTGAGATTAAAAAACCCAAGAAAAACTGTACACATCCTGTCCCCCCTCTCCCTAGCATGAATTATTGGTTTTGACCGAACATACGCATAAATGGACTTGATTTTAACATGGTGAGACAGGGGAAAAATTGACAATAGAACACAAAATCTTGTAAATGAATTGCAAGTTTTATAATTTATCTATCTGGTACAATACTATGGGTAGCTTACACCTATTTTTATTCTTCAATCAACCCAGAAAATTTGTAAACAAATGTCATTTTTATCTAAACATTATCCAATCCAATTTCCTACAGGTATAATTAACTTTTTAATCGGCAAGTCGCATGATAAAATAACTGGATCTGGATTATCACTGTCTCTTGTTCCTTAAGGTCCTTTGGATGGTGTAGAACTCTTTTCCTACTTGAAGTCCTTGGAATCTTAGGCTCTTGGCTTTCTCTTTAAGGTCTGTGGAAGGTAAAGAATCCTGTTCCCATTTGAAGGGTCCTGGGGGCACAGTAGGAATCAGCTTACGGCCAGCATTCTTCCTCTCTCTATAGAGTTCTTTGTAGCAAGCCAAAGAACTCGAATCTATCGTGAACTTTGGGCGCTTCGTACCATAGTTAGAGTCACTCCTCTTCAATGGTTCTAATTGCACTGCAATGTGCTTATAATACTTCAGCCAATTGTTTTGTTGAAAGTATGTTTTAAAAACCAACAACATGGGCTGGGCTTCCTCTTCAACCTTTATAACATTCTGCCTTTTCTAGAAGAGCTTCATTGGTGAGTTCTGTGAATGGGACTGAAGCACGTCATAACACTTCTGCCTGGTCTCCAACAGATGTCAACGATGTAATAGTTTTTAGTTTGAAAGCTCGACGCTTCTGATTCAAAATCATGAGACTCACATACCTTCAGACCTAATATTTGTCAAACTCCTTTCATACAGGTCTGTTTGCCTTGTGTTCCCTGCATCCCGAATGTTCGTCAACAATACCACCGCACCCCACAACAACGTAGAGTAAAGAACATTGTCCTCACTGGAATGTGCGTGCACAAGGTCACAGGCTGAAGAAACACTGAAAACTAAAGTAGTTTCCTTACACCTTTTCCCTATATCGATTACTAGATAGAAAAACCACTAACTAGTTCTGCTGAACCTCTTAGGAAGCGTGGCTATTAAATCAGACACGGGTGATTTAGTCTACGTTGCTCATCGTGGAGCAAACAGAGTTTTATCGTACAAACGTTGCAAACTTATTTGTGCAGTAGTTAATGTAGTTGGTATCACTGTTAGAAGTCTTCATGTTAACTGGTGGAAACTGAACTTTGTATCTTGCTTGTCCATCGAGAATCCTTACATAATCTACAGATTTAACATAGTTTTTTTTTAGATATTTTGACCCTCTAGTCTAATGTGGGGGGGGGTGGGTAAAAATATCACCGTATTCCCCCGTCCAGCACCACGGCAACAACTATCCTCAGAGCAATTAGAGCTGCTCTCATATTGAGATGAAACAACTTGTCCTCAGAACAAGGTGAGACTGCCTCTCCACATTGAGGATGAACAACTTGTCCTAAGAGCAATTTAGAGCTGCTCCTCACATTGAGGTGAATAACTTGTCCTCAGAACAAGTGAGAGTGCTCTCACATTTGAGGTGAACAACTTGTCTCAGAACAAGTGAAAGCTGCTCTCACATTGAGGTGAATAACTTGTCCTCAGAGCAAGTTAGAGCTGCACTCTACATTGAGGTGAACAACTTGTCCTCAAGCAAGGTTAGAACTGCTCTCACATTGAGGGAAACAACTGGTCCTCAGAACAAGTGAGAGCTGCTCCTCACATTGAGTGAACAACATGCTCCTCAGAACAAGTGAGAGCTGCTCTCACATTGAGGTGAATAACTTGTCCTAAGAGCAAGATAGAGCTGCCTCTCATATTGAGGTGAATAACTTGTCCCTCAGAACAAGTGAGAGCTGCTCCACTATTGAGGTTGAATACTTGTCCTCAGAACAAGTAGAGCTGCTCACACATTGAGGTGAATAAACTAGTCCCTCAGAAACAAGTGAGAGCTATCTTCTCACATTGAGGTGAATATCTTGTCCAACAAGAGCATGTGAGAGCTCTCTCATATTGAGTGAACAACTTGTCCTCGAGAACAATTGACGGGCCTGCCTCTCACATTGAAGTAATAACTGTCCTAAGAGCAAGTGAGAGCTGCTCTCAATATTGAGGTAACAACTAGTCCTCTGTAGTAGAAGAACCCAGTGAAGCTGCTCTCACATTGGAGGAGAATAACTAATAACTTGTCCTACCAAGAGCAAGTGAAGAGCTGCTCTCATATTGAGGTGAACAACTCGTCCTCCAGACCAAAGGAGAGCTGCTTTAATATTAGAGAGTGAACAACTTGACCTCGCGAACAAGTGAGACTGCTCTCATATGATAGCAGGTAACAATCTTGGTCCCTAGACAACAAGTGAGAGCCTGCTTATCACATAGAGGTGAATAACAGTCTCAGAACAGTGGATGAGCTCTCATATGAGGTGAATAGCTTGTCCTCAGACCAAGTGAGGCTGCTTTAATATTGAGGTGAACAACTGTCCTCAGAACAATGAAAGCTAGCTCCATGCGTTTGAGGTGAACAACTTGGTCCTCAGACCAGTGAGAGCTGCTTTCACATGAGGTGAATAACTTGTATCCTAAGAGCGAAGTGAGAGCTGCTCACATCATATTAGGTGAACAACTTTGTCCATCAGACCAAGTGAGAGCTGCTTTAAAATATTGAAGGTGAACAACTTGTCGCTCTAGAACAAGTGAGAGCTGCTCCCATATAGACGGTGAACAACTTGTCCTCAGAACAAGTGAGGAGCTGCTTTCACATTGAGGTGAATAACTTTTCCTAAAACAAGTGAGAGCGCTCTCAAATATGAGTGAACAACTTGTCCTCAACCAAGTGAGAGCTGCATTTTAATAATTGAGGTGAACCACTTGTCCTCGAGAACAATGAGAGCTGCTCTCATATTGAGTGTGAACAACTTATTCCCCTCAGAACAAGTGAGACTGCTCTCACATTGATAGTGAATAACTTGTCCGCAGAGCAAGTGAGAGCCTGCTCTCACATTGAGGTGAATAACTTGTCCTCCAGAGCAAGTTTAGAACTGCTCTCCACATTGAGGTGAACAACTTTGTCCTCAGAACAAGTGAAGCTGCCCATATTGAGGGAACACTTGTCCTCAGAACAAGTGAGAGCTGCTTTCCTCATTGAGGTGAATAACTTTCCTCAGAGCAAGTTAGAGCATGCTCTCAAATTGAGGTGAATAACTTGTCCTCAGAGGCAAGTTAGAACTGCTCTCACATGAGGTAAACAACTGTCCTCACGAACAAGTGAGAGCTGTCTTCACATTGGAGGTGAACAACTTGTCCTGCAGAAACAAGTGAAGCTGCTTCACATAGAGGTGAATAACTGTCCTTCTAAACAAGTATGAGACTGCTTTCACAAGTGAGTGAACAACGATGTCCTCAGAGCAAGTTAAACTGCTCTCACATTGAGTGAACAACCTTGTCCCTATACTATAATTATATCTGGGGTTGGGGGGGGCAAGGGGGTTGGGGGGGGGGGGGGGGGGGGGGGGGGGGGGTGGGGTTAGGAGCTGCTCTCTATATTGAGGGTGAACAACTGTCCTCAGAAACAAATAGAGCAGCTTTAATATTGAGGTAACAACTTATCCGCAGAACAAGTGAGAGCTGCTTATCACATTGTGGTTAACAACTTGTCCCGCAGAGCCCAAGTGAGAGCAGCTCTCACATTGAGGTGAAACAACTTGTCCGTCAAACCACTTAGAGCTGCTTTCACATTGAGGTGAAACAACTTGCCCCAAAAGCAAAGTGATAGCAAAATAATATTAAGATGGAGAATCAACTTCATTGAAGAGGATTTAAAACATTTATTTCCTACTTTTTTTTTTACTCAAATGGATAATAAACACTCATGTGTCAACTGTCGTCTGTCAGAGCAAATAACAACTTTAATGTCATGAGTCTTGTCATAAAGTCGGATGTTATATGTTAGTTTTTCGGAAAACATTTAATGTATGTTTTACAAATAATAATATAATCAGTTTTATAAAACAAGTCTGAACCTCAACTCTGAGCTCAATGAAGAAAGGTCACCCGGGTTCAACCCCCCCCCCCCCAGCCCCCGTGACATCTGTAAAGCTATCCTCATCTAAAGGTCCAACAGGTTCAATCCTCAATTCCCCCCCCCCCATTACAACATCTGTAAAGCAAGTCCTCATCTAAAGTCACCGGTTCAATCCCCCCCATGACAACATCTGTAAAGCAATCCTTATCTAGTCCTGACTGATAATGCAGATTTCTATTTTTATAACACAGGTCCGAGGATGAGTATAAATAGTGGCGTAAATGTACCTGCTTTTCATGAGGGCTATGGGAGCCTAATTTAGGGAAAACCCCGACTGGATTTAATCCTTGTCACCATACAACCGGACAGACGAGACTGCTCTTGTGCCATATCCACTGATAAAGCAGTATAAAGTAGATTAAAGTATCTGATGAAAGTGCAATAACAACACAAGATACCCACCAACCACCAGAGCAATAACAGCCCAGATACATACAAACCTACTCAGAGCAATAACAGCACAAGGATACACACAAACCACCAACAATAAACAATATAAGTGACAACAAACCACCAGAGCTAATAACAATACAAGAGACACACAAAACCACCAGAGCAATACCATCACAAGACACACAAACCACCAGAGCAATACATCACAAGATACACCACAAACCAGCCAGAGCAATAACAGCACAAGATACTCACAAACCACCAGAGCAATAACAGCACAATAATACAACACACACCACCAAGGCAAATAACAATATAAGAACAAACAAACCACCGAGAGCAATACCAATACAAGAGACACCCAACCAAACCAAAGCCAATAAATCACAAGAGACACACAAACCACCGAAGCCAATAACACAATATAAGAGACATTCAAACCACCAGAGCAATAAACAATACAAGAGACAACTCAAACCACCAGAGCAAATAACAGCACAAGAGACACCAAACCACCAGAGCAATAACAGCACAAGATACAAACACAAAACCACCAGAAAATAACAGCACAAGATACACAACAAATCCAGCAGAGCAATGAACAGGCACAAGAAGAACACCTACAAACCACCAGAGCAATAACAAGCACAAGATATTCACAACAAACCACCAAGAGCACATAAACAGCACAAGATACACACAAACCACCAGAAGCAATAACATACAAGATACACAAACCACCAGTAGCAATAACAGCACAAGATACACACAAACCACCAGAGCCAATAACAGCACAAGATACACACAAACTACAAGAGCAATTAACAATATAAAGAAACATACACAACTACCATAGCATAACAATACAAGATACACCCAAACCACCAGAGCAATAACAATATAAGAGAACACACACACCACCAGAGCAAATAACAGCACATATATACACACATACCACCATAGCAATAACAATACAAGAGAACACAACAAATCACCAGAGAAATAACAGCAAACAAGAGGACCACACAAATCACCAGAAGCAATTAACAATACAGAGACACACAAACCCATCCAGAGCATAACAGCACAAGAGACACACATAACCACCAATAGCAATAACAGCACAAGAGACATGACACAAACCCACCAATGGCAAAATGTCACAAACACGGCCCTAACATTTGTTGAAGATCTGTGTTGCGAAAATTAATAGTTAGAATGGTATGATCTTCTCTACAATTAAAAGTTTTTATCAAAATGTCGCGGAGCTCATTACGATAATCAACAAATGTTTAGATTACATTTGTAGAATATTAAACTTAACAGGTCTCCTTAGTGATTGTTTGTTTATGTTGGTTCGAAAATTAACTTTTGCGTTAAAAAACCCTAATAAAAATAAAAGATTTGATTCAAGTGTTTCTTCAGACCGACACCCTTAATGCCCTTGTTTCCTAGCGACAGCTCCAGTCCCTTCAGACAGACCCGTGATCTCAGGAAAGGTGCCTATCAGGATGGATATGTTAACCCCCACGCTCCACCCACGTCACTTGCCGAGACGCTCCACCAGTCCACTTGTGAGACGCGCCACCAAGTGCACAATTGGCAGAGACGCTTCCACCAGTCCACTTGCAGAGACCCTCCACCATCACTTGCAGAGACGCTCCACCATCAAGCGTGTTTGAGACGCTCCACCAGTTCCCTGCCGAGACCTCCAACCATTCCCTTGCTGAGCCGCTCCACCAGTCCCTTGCCGAGACGAGCGCCACCAGTCACTTGCAGAGATCCCGCTCCAACCAGTCCAATTGCAGAGACTCTCCAGATCCAGTAACTTGCAGAGACGCTCCAACCAGTCTCTTTTGATAACGCTCCTACCATCCCTTGCCGAGACGCTGCCACCAGTCACTTGCAGAGCACGCCCACCAGTCACTTGCCGAGACGCTCCCCAATCACTAGCTGAGACAGCCTCACCAGTCGACTAACGGCAACCATGCCCAGTCAAAGGACCTCTGTCCCCTGGTTACAAACCCTTACGCCCCAGAGGTTGGCGTATTGATCAACGTGAACTTTTTTATTCCCTAGCCTTCACCTCCCTCTAGTCAATGTAACCAGGAGCGCACATGAATAATGTGAGTGGCTCGGGGGTGTTTGTCTGGGGTCAAATGTGGGGGATAACTAAGGGAGGGAATAGCCCCCTGAACACACACGAGAATCATATTACTAACAAATATACATCGAACGAGTCAACAGAAATTACTTGCATTGGTGGGCATGGCGGACTAGTTTAAGGCCCATCTGGTCTGGTTTTCATGTAATGAAGAGGTAGAGTTTGAATACCAACAAGGTCCCTTGAGAGTGGTTTTAGTAAATATTTTTCTACTATTTCTCTACGCAGATACAGTACATTTCCTCTAAACTCTCTCCTCCTTATCCATTCTCAATTATTGTAAGATGCGTGTAGCGGGTGTTAGGACAACGAGGGGGGAGCGAGGAAGAAATTATCAATATAAGCCCACGTGACAGAAACGTCATCGGGAACAATATATGTCCCAGTGACTTCTCTCACTCTTGGAAGCTTCCCCCTTCTTGTAGCTCCATTCCTTGTAGCTCCCACTTCTTGTAGCGCCCAGGATACACTTCGCAAATATCAAGGGTGATTATTATATCTACACATTTGTCAAGTCTGAAAATAAGGGTGAAATAGTGTTTTATTAATGGGTGATCAGAGACATTAAAAAATACGCATATTTCACCAACATAGTTTGGTTATTTCAATTATCGCGTTCATAACCTAAATGGAATGAGCAGGTTTATATGCACAAAGATAGCTGGATGGCCCGCGCTTTGCTCGCGTGGGAAGTATGAATTATAAACAAATACGAAAATATACATATGTATTTACAGATTAATTTAAAATATTAACGTTACTTCTGAAGACCACAACTGACCTCAGATCAAAAATAATGCAAGTCCGATAGCCAATAACTTTCACCCCCTTTTTCACCCTTATTAATCATAAAATTTTTCCAAAATTCCTGAAACACGTATTTATTTTTGTTTTACGTCAATAACCGAAAAACAAAGATTTTCTAGTTTATTTAACTTTAAAAATGACAATATTTCATACCTATTATTTTCCCCCTATTTTGACGCCCTTTGGGTGGAAATTTTCTAAAATTCCTTTCCTTAGTGGCGCCTAATAACAAAACAAGAATATACAGTCCAATTCATGCTTGTAGCCCTTGGAAGTTTGCACTCGTGATGATGAATCATCAGTCAGTCAAACTCAATCCAGTACATCAGATCAGGACATTTATTTATAAGTATAGGATTACAAAAACACTGTATACTAAGTGTGTTTACAATTACAATAAAATGTGTTAAAGGGTAATATTAGCTCATCAACGATTTCGGTGAAATGTCCTAAGTTCTAAGTTACAGGAAATAGAATACCAGAACTCGCCTTCCTAGAGTATGAGAATAGTTTGACAGATTGTTTTATGGATTGGTAAGCTCTCACAACTGGTCATTACCACAGAAAAACTGTACTGAGAAGCTAAGTGGCCTTCAATTAAGACAGGGCCGCGAGCTTGAACCAGTGGGTCCCGTAACAGGGGTAGGACATTTCAAGGTATTTTTATTGTGTTGACTTGCAATATATTATGTAATTTCTTTAACCTCAAACACATATTAATAAATATTCCCGTTAAAAACTTTAATTCCACGTAAGCCAATTTATTATTTTCAGTTTGTGGTCATTGCGTCACAGGGATGAGACTAGACTGACCATTTATTTTATGACGTCAGGGGTGACAGGAAGGGGGGGGGGACATGACTTCTGTCCCCACTCGTTTCCCAATAAAATCCATCAAACTGTTGTATTAGTATTAGGCTTTTATTTTTACTCTAGACGAAGAGCTAAAGAAAGAAAGAGAGTGTCCATACATTACTGGCTGTTGTATGTTGTCTGCCCTGTACAATCAATTACAAAAACATCGACGCACGCATTCATCCGTTGATAAAAACCCGTTAGCCCGGCCAGGTTATTGATCGGAACGTTTTTCACAAACGAGGACAGCAACACCCAGACATAGGAACTTTTTTAAATTATTACGTCCCAAAAACGAAACTCATCCTAAAGGCTCTATAAAACCTTTTTCATGTCTGATTTTGAGGAATATCTTAACACTTACTTGCTCTTACATTGTGCTCCAGTTCATTGCTAAACCGTACGCGTCCATTCGAACGGAACAGTACAATTTTTATGTTACGAACGCCGGCCGTTTCCGATTATATCCGACGCCCGAATGTTATTCGTTTTAAGATTTGTACGTTGAAAAGGTAAAAACCAGTGCCGGCGTCCGCCCGGGTCTGTTTGATTTCTGATTAGTTTTAGAATAATTCAAAAAATCTAGTTTTAAAATTTTAAAATTCCTAATAGCACAAGTTGCCATGGCACAAATCTAGCCACGTTGCGGTAGATGTCACGCAATGTGCTGACAAGAGAGACAGACAGCACTATTTATTTAATAATTTGTTGATATATATTGACAAAAGATTTCGCATTACATTCTTAAACAGTACATACATATTATATTAAGCTATTCAATGTCTTTTCTAGCTATTGGTGTTTAATTACTTTAGAATTGGGGTTAAATGACAGAATTGAAGCTTTGTAAATCGGTTATTTAGTGACTAAATTAAGTCATGGGAGATGATAAAATACTTTTTTTTTATGTTTTTAGTATCACTAGAAACAAAAAACTCTGGTCTTATTTGTTAGCCTTGAAGAATCAAAGTTTGACATACATTAAAACTGCCCTAGCTCTGATACTCGGTAAGCGCCCCAAAGATGAAGCGTTTCTCTCGAACTATCCCAAATATTATATCAAGCACACTCACACAATATCCTCTCCATTCGTCAAACATCTTCATTGAAGTGTTTCCCCAGTAATCGCACCTAGTAATCCACCGCCACCAACAAAAGCTTTGTTAACAGCCGCGGTGAATTGTTCGTTTGGCCACAGTCTTGCAGGCTAAGGGATTCCCATTGTTGCACCACGTACCAGGTCCGTCCTACAGAAGGTCCGCCACCTTCACACCACCTACAATCGACAGCTTTAACTTTCACCTCAAAATAAACTTGCAGTGCTGGAAACAGAAAAGCATACAATTTTATAAAATAATCTATATGAAAATATCGACCTGTGCTGTTTTGAAAGTCTGCTAGAGTTGAAGATAAGTCTCATCAGCAATATTGCCTCATGGCCTATTAAATGTTAAAACAGAACTCGAATAGCAAGTAATGTTGATAGCTAAAAGAAATTAAATCAAGCAACTAAATAATGTAGTTATAAACAGTCAACTATTTAACTTAGTAACAAAATACGCACTATCACATGTGCCAGCATTGTATTCTTTACATCCTGACTTTTTTTTCCCCCCATTGGCTGTAAAGTCCAAGGACAGAAATTGAGTTAAATCCTAGATTTAGTTTTACAAAACATACAGGAAAGCGTAACATTTTTATTACCACTCCAGGCCACACTCCTCCTCATTCCCCTCACCTTTCCATTCCCAGACTCCTCTCCTCTTTCCTCCACACTCCTCACTCCACGTCACCCTTATCCCATACTCTCCTCTTTCCTCCACACTCCTCCTCACGCCCCTCAACTCATTGTTCCCCAGTCCTCTCCACTTTCCTCCACACCTCCTCACTTCCACTCAACCCTTGTCCCATGTACTCTCCTCTTTCCTCCAGCACCTTCCTCCTCTACTTCCCCTCACGACCTTGTCCCAGTCCTCTCCTCTTTCCTCCACACTCCTCACTCACTCACCCTTATCCCCAGTACTCTCCTCTATCCCTCCACACTCCTCCTCACATTAGACAGTGAATCACCCCGCACTCTTGGTTCCCAGTCCTCTCGCTCTTTCCTCCACACTCCTCCGCGTCTACGATCCACTCACACTCTTTGTCCTCAGTACTCTCGCTCTTTCCCTTCTCCACACTCCTCCTCACATAGTCCCCTCACCCTTGTCCCCAGTCCTCTCCTCTTTCCTCCACACTCCTCACTACAGTCCACTCACCCTTGTCCCAGTACTCTTCCTCTTTCCTCCCACTCTACCTCCAACTCCCCTCAACCTTGTCCCAGTCCTCTCCTCTATCCTCCACACACCTCCACTCCACTCACTCTTGTCCATACTCTCCTCTTTCCTCCACACTCCCTCTACTATATGGGTAATCAGGGTGTACGACTAACGGGACAGAGCTATTCAGACATTTACTCCAACATCGTCTCAAGTTTTTAATTGTGCTCTAGACCATGACTTCGCATTGTAAACACCTTGATGAGAGATAGCTCGACTAGACGCGCTAGTGAGTGAGGCTCTCAGGAACTACCTCATACACTTGGGAGCTCTCTTAAAGAGAGGGAGGGAAGAAGAGTTTCCCCGCCCCCTTAACATATCTGAAAGTTTTAATGGAAAGTGCTGTTGAGCCATCTACGTTGTCTTCCCGCCATATCATATTTTAAGCGCGTGACTCCCATTGGTACCAAGCCACCTCTCTCATAGACTCGGCTTTTTAAAGGTTCTAACGTTAACCACACGTTGTTGTTGGTGTTTTTACGCTGACGGTGTCAGAGAGGGGAGGGCAGTCAATGACGTCACCGAGAGGTGCTCATTTTAGTAGGGATGTTTTTACTTGAAATACTCATTTCTCTCTCTAAATAAAACCATATTACATTGAGCAAGTCTTAAAGGGAACGATTGTTGAGCTTCGTCTAGCGCGCAGTGACAAGTTCTCTCTCCATCAGAACATGGTGGTCACACTTGCAAAGCCGTCAAGACTCGTCTGATCTGGTCTGCCACTACGAAAGCGCAGCAGGGATTCTGACACCCTAACTTAAGATGCAAGAGTTTTCTGTTAAAGAGCGTCCCGCCGGGAATGGAGCATTGTAACAACGTAGGGGCGCACGGACCTGGGAGGGTCACAGCCGTGCACAACGTGATCTGTGAACCACCGAGTTCTTTTAGAGATATTGGGGTAGGCTGCACCGACCAATACACGAATGAAATGCCACGGAATATTCAATGTTTTTGATTATTAAAATTACCACTAATACATACTCACTCTGATACCTGTATATCGAAATTATTAAATAACTAAACAAGGTAATTAAGTAGAATAAAAAGAGCCTTAATTCAAGTCTGTAACTTAATCAAACTAATAAGAGCCACATAGAAGTAAGTAAATAGAATAAACTAAGATTAAAACTATAAGACACCATATACTACTCCAATATATTTCCAAACGTCACAAAAATGTTCATTAGCACAACAGTTCACATCATAACAACAAATTTCACTTGTCTCACACACGATACACGGCGGTGACCCGCTATACACAAACGCTGGACTCGGCTGTTTGACACAACTGGACTCGCTGGTCCACTCCCCGGCTCACACAATGTTACAACACCTGTTCACACAAAAATAGAAACACTCGCACTGGGACACCCAACTCTTAGTCGAGAACCCAGAACTGAAATACCCACTGGCCTCAATCGCTGAGCGAGTTTATATACGGTGGTGACAGCTAAGGTCTGGAATCCTCCATTTTCTAAGAGTTAAAAGTCCAGAATACAAAAATGATCCAACCTCTTCAGACGTGTCCTCCGCCTCCCTTCTCCGCACCCCCTTTGGGCCCCTCTAATCCCCCAGTCAAGTGAGAAGGTCGCCGCTACCTGCTAGACAAGGAGGGAGACAGAGAGAACAAGGAAGCGTAGCCAGGGTAAACATGATAGCACACTGGTCCCCAGCCTGTTACAAAAACACTAACCTTGTTACAACATATTTCTCCATATTCATCCTCCTACAAGTACAACACTCTATTGAGCATCTCCTATGATAATTACTATAAGTGAAGTCGGGATGAGGAATCAAGCATTTTAGAAGTAATCTACCGCATTTGCGTGAAGGAAAGTGAAAAACAATTTTATAAAATCCCCCTCGGTAGAACCCAAATGGGATTGGAAGCCCAGTCCTCCTACATGAAAGACCAGTCCAGAACACTCATGGTAGGAGTGATTGGTGCAGGCACATAGCACTTTATGTAGAGCAGTGGTCAGGGAACATAGCACTCTATGTAGGAGCAGTGGTGGCAGTGAACATAGCACTCCATGTAAAAGGACATTGGTGTAGTGAGACAAAGCACTTGTTCCCTATAGGAGCATGGTTGGTGCAGGGAACATAGCACTCTATGGTAGGACAAGTGGTGCAGGGAACATAGCACTCTAAGGTAGAGCAGTGGATGTAGTGAACATAGCAATCCATATAGGAGCAGTGGTGCAGAGGGAACATAGCACTCTATGTAGGAGCAGTGGTGCAGTGAACATACACTTCCATGTAGGAGCAGTGGTGCAGTGAAACATAGCACTCCATGTAGGAGCCAGTGGTGCAGGAAACAAGAACGAGCCATGTAGGAGCCGTGGTGCAGGGAACATACCAACCAAACACCTGAGATATGAAGGTGGTCCATGGCTTCTTCCCTTGAATATAACTTCTCCCCGCCAACTTAGAATAGATCAATTAACTGGTGACCACAACTTCACTGACAGCCTTATCATAAAACATTTATCTAAATCACCTTCCATTATTTGATGACCATCCAGAATAGCATTTATCCGGAGTTTAACCCAACTTATATCCCGGGACAGGGTTGTTCAATTATATCTTTCTTCAATGCAATAATGATTTCACTGACATATTATACTAAATTATTAATAAAAATAATCTTACTAAGCTGATCAGATTACCAATAGAAATACGAATCATGACAGTCTAATTGGGCTTCAATCTTTAATATCTGGGATGTCGTCAAATGAAAGCAATTTCCAACATTTTAAAATAAACCTGTAACAAATGACAAGGTAATCAAATGAAAGTCAAAGGCCCCCCTAATAATGGTTTCCTGTGTCTACTTTAGCGAGCGTCGCCAGCTACTGCCTGACGAGGATATCTCAGTTGAAATCATTTCTTTGTGCCGTAATTCACGCTGATCCCCTGCACGCGCGTGTTTTGAGTAATGTTCTAGTCATTTCCGTCAAGGCCATTCAGTGCAAGGTAGTAGCTGAGTCTCGATAATCTCAGAATAGCTTAGTCCCCCTCTTTATGCTTAGTACTCAGTACACAATGTGAGTGCTTAGTGCGATGTCTCGGTCTTTATTTTTAAGTTATTTTGTGAGTCAAGTGCTGATCTGTTTTTAACAAAGTTTTAATTTAATTTTTCACAACACAGTGTGTTGGTACATCAACCCGAAACTGTCAAAACTATCTACTAATCAGATAGTAGAATTGTTGTATTAATATCTGCAATAACAATAACATATCTCTCGTCCTGAAGTGAAGAATAGTTGCAGAACATGTTTATTTGCTAAGGCACTGGTTCAAAGGTTACTGAAGTGGAGATAATTTATGTAGGAGATCTGATGGCAATCGTTGGTCAAAGTCACTGAAGTGAGATAGTTTCAGGAGATCAGATTTCAAGCGTTGGTTCAAGTCACTGAAGGTGGAGATAATTTTGTAGGAGAATCTGATTTCAAGCGTGGTTAAAAGTCACTGAAGTGGAGAATAGTTTGTAGAGATTCTATTGCAAGCGTTGTTTAAAAAGTCACTGAATTGTGAGATAGTTATTATTTGCTTAACCTTAAACACAAAATATTAACTATCAAAAGCTGTCAAACACTTCTATTAATATTTTTCCTAAGGATTAGTGTGCAGTTTGGCTTATTTCGTGTAAACATTTAAGGAACCAAAAATAATAATAAAATCCATCTAATACTTTTAGTTTCGCGTTGCGCAACATAGATATTATAGTGCATGAAAGATATAAAACACACCTGTATCGTCCTATAATGCTAACAGTAAATTATAAATAAAGGAAAGAGATATACAAAATATTAGGTTCAAAATAAAAACTATTTACTATGTAAATCATGTGTGCATGAAACAACCGAACAGGTCTGTATGACGTCATTAACATCTTTGCTTAACATTGGTTCACCATCTTAATTAGAAGAAAAAAGTAGCCTTCTAAACGATCTCGGTGAAAAGCATAATTTAAGTGAACTACAGCATCCGCTTGGACAAAAAAATAACGCCCCAAAAGTAAGTTTCTTTATGTTCGTGTTTTATATAATAAAACTAATTGTTGATTGTGAAAGATTATGACAACAACTCAATATTGTCTTACAGGTTACATATGTTTTTGGCGTATGGACACATGAGAGTATATGTGGTAAGCTTTACCTACACTCCTGACTATCCATTCAAATGATTGTTAGCCCAAAAGGACATCCTATCTCGTCCATGGTCTTGTGATGGTGTTGGGCACATGTGGTCTACAGTTACAAAAAGGCAAACACACCTCGAAAACTAAAGACACTTCTGCCCTGCTTACCTGTTGATTGGTGTCACGTGTTGTCTTAGAGCCAGTTTTAAAACACTGAAATAGCAAATTAATGTTGTTTTTAGTCTACTGGTGGTTTGTCTCGGTGTATCTTTCAAGGTCCACATTGCATTTGATGCGCGTGGAAAGTTACCAGAAACACTCCTTTGCGTACTGAGTAAACATTTATAAGGCTGGTAGTGGACCACCCACCTTGCGGAGTACTGAGTAACATTTATCGAGCTGTATGACTGAACACTCATGCTGGTACGTGGTTTAAGTTGCATAGTGTCACAGTCTACCCAGCCAGGGGTAGCGAAGATAAGCGCGTACGACGAACCCTGTAAATGAGAGGGTAGTTCAGGTGAGGAACCATTTAACAAGATGAAGTCACCCTTTATTCCCGTGCTCGGGGCTAATAGAGACTCTCCATCTCTCGCTCGGTTTCTTTCATCTCATTCTACTGCACCAAGTGAAAATGTTTGTATGGGAGACAGTTCGTTGCCAGGTGGACTATCAACACCCCGTCATGACAAGTCAGGGTGGTGACCAGGAATCTTGTTGTGTATGTAGGAAGTTGAGGGTTTTCGAGTCCCACATGGGGCTTTCAAGTGATGACACAACGCAATATAGTCCGTCCATCATAATGTGAGGTCCCAAATGCGCTACATATTAACTCATATGTTTAGGTCCTAAATAATTTCCCCCATTTACTATCAACAAGCAGCCTGAACCACTGATTTATTTCCAGTCCGTCCAGTTGCTCAGTTACACTTGGGAACATAACTATGTTCCAAGGTCGAGTCGGTAACATTATATAACAAAATATATTTATTTATAAAACAAAACTCAATTTTTATATAATATTAATTACTTTTACAGTACAATTCTTAATGACCCAGGCGAACAGAAGGTCCAAAATGAAGACTCTGAATGACCTTGGGTTGTATTTCATGGGTGCTTGGGGAGGTCACGGTTTTGGATCCCGCTGGTCTTGACACAATTACAACTGTCCCCGACTGTACCTTTATTCGTGAGCACACGTGAACTAACATGTCTAACTCATATGCCCCCCTTCCCCATCAGCTCGACAATCATCTGTAAGCGCTCATTTTTAAAATATCACTGATGCAATACGCAGAAAAAATTTCAGTTTAAAATAAATGAGAATAAACATCACATTGAGGGGGGAAATAGAGTAAACTGCCGTAGAACGTAATTGGGCTTCCCTTTATAACATTTCTCACATCCTCACTCTGACAACATGTGCTAGCGTACTCCATATATACATGTGTAATGTGTACATGTTCTAACTGCTCCTTTTGTTTCTAGGAGTGTCTGCCAACTGACGTGTGTAATGTCGATGAGTTGTACTGCTCTAGTTCTAAGAGTGGCGTGCCCCACTGGCTGTTTGTAATGTGTAGATGTTTGTACTGCTCTAGTTCAAAGGATTGTCCTGGCCCACTGACATATTGCCTAGACATCCAGGTAACCCCCTGCTACATATAACATAAGCCTCCGAACAATCCTTCGACCGTAAATGAACTCAGGGAAAAGGGAAGTAATGTAAGAAGAACAATCATTTGGTTTGGAGTAGAGGCGATAGAATCCTTCCACTGTGTTTCCCTCCACATCCCTCTCTCAATAGACGGTCATGGAAGAGATCACGTGACCCCACTGTACATACACACCTCACCTGCGGGCTGTGCTCACATCACTAGGATATTTAGAAAACTTGATTTGGTTTCCCCCCAGAGAGGCTTCGGACCAAGCTTAATAGTTGCGCAGCGGATCTTGTGATTGGTCCAGAGTTTGTGAGCTGTAATAGTGTGTTTTAGAAGAGTTCTCCCTGTGCTGCTGCAAAACCCTCAAACACCATCCAGAGATAAGATAATCTCCACCCAGTGGTCTCGGTGGGCGTTTCCCCTGACAAACACCTCCTTTTCTTTTGAAGGGGTGTTTAGCGCCTTACCGCGAGCAGACGGGAATGAGTGTACAATAAAGGAAGGAAGAAGGATGATAATGCGAAACTGCAGAGAATGACACAGAGAAGTACAGACTAGAACCAGAAATGTTCCCCGTCTTCCAACAACTACTAATTGCTCTTAATGACGGTACCGTTTTAGTACACACAACTTGGTTTTTGCTCACCACCTAGCTCCTATCTTTCAGTTTAGATCATTTCCTTTTTTAAACACTCATCTTTGCTAACACCAATAACCATTTTTGTTCTGCTATTATAAACTTTCCTTGCATTCTCGAACATCTAAAATCTACGCTCTCAACCCTCCATCCAGAATAAGACCAGTCTGGAAGGGGAAGAAGCGAGCAAGTTCCACGGAGGTGTAGTATTAATGTTAACTACAACGTAGGTTCGCACAGTATAAAGACAACTCTCTCCATGTCTGATTGTTGGATGTTTGACAGGGTCAAGGTCCACTCCTTTCTGGCAGAACCCAGCACTTTTTTAATTATTGCGGGCACACTTCCTATGAATTCTACCTTCATAATGTTTATACCCCACCAAGTAGATATTGCGATCACTCGGACAGGAGGTAGAACTCAATCAACAATGGCTGCAGCCAATAGAGATCACTCGGACAGAGGAGAACTCAATCAGCAATGCGGTACCATAGAGATCACTCGGACAAGGAGGTAGAAAACTCAATCTAGCAATGCTGTAGCCATAGAGATCACTCGGAACAGGAGGTTAGAACTCAATCAAGCAATGCTGTAGCCATTGAGATCAATCGGACAGAGGTAGAACTCAATCAAGTCAATGGCTGTAGCCATAGAGATCACTCGGACAGGAGGTAGAACTCAATCAAGCAATGCTGTAGTCCATAAGATCACTCTCGGACAGGAGGTAAACTACAATCAAGCAATGCTGTTAGCCATAGAGATCACTCGGACAGGCGGTAAACTCTGTCATCAGCAAGCTGTAGCCATAGATGATCACTCGGACAGGAGGAAGAACTCAATCAGCCAATGCTGTAAGCCCATAGAGTGATCACTCGGGCGCAGGAGGTAACTCCAATTCAAGCACTGCTGTAGCCCATAGAGATCTACTCGGACAGGAGGTATAACTCCATCAAGCAATGCTGTAGGCCATAGTGGAATCACTCGACAGGATGTAGAACTCAGCAAGCAATGTTCTGTCTAGCCATAGAGATCATCGGATAGAGGTCAGAACCAATCAAGCAATGCTGTAGCCATCAGCAGATCACTGAGGTTGGTGTCTGACACAAATCGGACAGGAGGTAGAACTTCAATTCAAGCAATGGACTGTATCCATAGAGATCACTCGGGACATGGAGGTAGAACTCAATCAAGCAATGCTGTAATGCAAATAGAGATTCACTCGGACAGGAGGTAAAACAATCAAGCACTGCTGTAGCCATAGGATCAACTCGGACAGGAGTAGATCTCATCAAAGCAATGCTGGAGCCATAGAGATCATCGGACAGAGTAGAACTCAATCAAGCAATACTGTAGCCATCGAGATCCTCTCAGGACAGGAAGGTAAGAACTCAATCAAGCAAATGCTGTACCATAGAGATCACTCACGACCAGGAGTTAGATACTCAATCAAGCAATGCTGTAGCCAAAAGATCACTCGACAGGAGGTAGGCGACTCCATCAAGCAATGCTGTAGCCAAAGAGATCACTCACAGGAGGTAGAACTCAATTCAAGCATTGGCTGCAGTAGTGCCATAAATCACATCGGACAGGAGGTAAGAAACACCTCAAGCAATGCTGTACCATAGAGATCTACGAATAGTCTGTACTATGAATTAATTAAGCTCTTTATAGAAACATAGTTTACTAACATTTATATTTCAATCCACTAACGAACACAATTATGAAACCAGGAGTGGGTTGCGTTTCTACAGCCCATCCTCCCCTCATTACTCTATTAGACCATGTGTGGAACTGCTCTTCTTGGTGGCCAATAGTGTGGACTACCTTCCTTGGTGACCATGTTGGAAACGACCTTCCTTGGTGACCATTTGTGGAACTGCTCTTCTTGGTGGCGCCATGTGTGGAACGCTCTTCTTGGTGGCCAGGTGTGGAACTCGACTCTTCTTGGTGGCCATGTGTGAACTACTGCTCTTCGTGGTGGCCAAGTGAGGAAACTGCTAATTCTTGGCTGCCATGAGTGAACACCTTCCTTGGGACCATGTGTGGAACTACCTTCCTTTCTGGTGACCATAGTGGTGGAACTGCTCTTCTTGGTGGCCATGTGTGGAACTGAGCTCTTCTTGTGGCCATGTGTGGAACTGCTCTTCTTGTGGCCATGTGTGGAACCAACTTTACATCAGTGATCCGAGCTGATATAATTGGGGAGTTTGAGTGCAAGGGGCGACCAATTCCGATCATTTAACAACGTCTGTGTAGCTGCTGAACGAGACTTGTCAAACCGTGATTTTGTTTATCAGAGAACACGACTGAACCGGTCCAGAATCGTGCTCCCTCTCAAGCTCTGCTGATACTCACAACAGGGAGTGTTATCCTCATTAGCCACAGTAATAGACTCACGCCGTGTTTGTACATCATCATTTAATTTTTCAGAAATATTCCACTAAGGATCCTGGCAATATACTGCGACAATTATTGGTCGATAATAAAGATGTCAAGGTCAAGATAAAAGCATATCCGGGACAATATTGGTCATCATTTACAGGAGTGAGCGTACAGCTTAAGCAATGCATCAGTTGCAGGTGTAAATTTGCAGTCCTATAGCAAAGTATCAGCCCCAGGTGAAATTGCATTTCCTATAGAAGCACAGTCCCGGTGTAAGTTGCGTTCTATGCAAGTATCAGTCCAGGGTAATTTTTGAGTCCTATAGCAAGCACCCAGTTCCAGGTGTAAGTTCAGTCCTAAGAAAGATAGTCCCAAGGTGTAATTTGAAAGTCCTATAGCAACATCACCCCCCTTTTGAAAGGGTTGCAGTCCCTATAGCAGCTCAGTCCCAGTTAAGTTGCAGTCCCTATAGCAAGTATCAGTCCCCCGGTGTAATTTTTGCAGTCCTATAGCAAGCATCAGTCCGGGTGTAATTGCAGCCTATAAGCAAGCATCAGTCCGGGTGTAAGGCATCCTAATAGCAGCATAGGCTCGGTGTAAGTTGCAGTCCTATAGCAAACACATTCCCGGGTGTAAGTGCAGTCCTATAGCAAGCATGGGCTCAGGTGTAATTTGCGCCCTATAGCACGCATAGTTGCAGGTAATGAGCAGTTTTAACTCAATCAAAACCACTAACAATGCGTAACAGGGAGAATTTTGGCGTAGCTTATTCCGAAACTGGCTTCCCGGGGCACCCGGATACGTGCTTCCCTCGGATAGTGGAGTGTTCCGATGATCTTGCCCTACATCTGTCAGGGGGTCCCTCATGGTTGTCCCCTAGAAGGGGCCATAAACAGACCATTTAAAACCCTTTCTACAAGATTTTAAAATCTGGATCTTGTTATTACAGCGTCACAAGGGATATTGAAGCCCCCCGACTAAATATACCCTGGGCCCCAGTTGTTAAATATCCCTGGTCACAGTTTGTCTAATATTATCCTTGGTTTACAGTTGTCAAAAAATTCCCTGGGCCACAGTTGTCAATAATATCCTTGGGTTCCCCAGTTGTCTTAATATTTCCCCGGTCCCCAGTTGTCTAAATATCCTGAGCCACAGTTTTTAAATATTCCTTGGGTTTACAGTTTTCTAAATATCCCTTCGGGTTTACAGTTGTCTAAATAACCGCTGGTCCCAGTTTGTCTAAATAACCTTGGTTCCAAAATTTTTTCTAAATATCCCCTGGGCCCAGTTTTTCTAAAAAATCGCTTGGTTCACAGTTGTCTAAATTCCCCTGGTTCACATTGTCTAAATATCCCCTGGTCCCCCAGTTTTAAATATCCCTGGTTCACAGTTTTTCTAAAAAATCCCTGGGGCCCCAGTTTTTAAATATACCCTTGATTCACAGTTGTCTAAATATCCCCTGTCCACAGTTTTCTAAATATCCCTTGGGTTTACAGTTGTCTTAATACCCCCTGGCCAAAAGTTTTCTAAATATCCCTGGTTCAAAAGTTGTCCCAAATATCCCTGGTTCGCAGTTTTTTAAAATCCCTTTTCACAGTTGTCTAAATATCCCCATGCCACATTGTCTAAATATCCTTGGGTTTACCGTTGTCTAATATCCCCTGGGCCACAGTTTTCTAAATATCCCTTGGTTCACCAAATGGATCTAAATACCCCTATTCGCAGTTTTCTAAAAATCCCTTGGTTCAGAGTTGTCTAAATATCCCCTGGTTCGCAGTTGTCTAAATATCCCTTAGTTCACAGTTGTTCTAAATATCCCTGGCCACAGTTTTCTAAATATCCCTTGGTTCAGAGTTGTCTAAATATCCCCTGGGTCGCAGTTGTCTAAATATCCCCTGGTTTTACCAGTTTCTAAATATCCCCTGGTCACAGTTTTCTAAATATCCCTTGGTTCACAGTTGTCTAAAATATCCGCTGGTCCCCAGTTGTCTAATATCCTTGGTTCACAGTTGTCTAAATATCCCCTGGGCCACAGTTTTCTAAATATCGCATGGTTCACAGTTGTCTAAATATCCCCTGGTTCACAGTTTGTCTAAATATCCCTGGGCCACGTTTTCTAAATATACGCTTGGTTCACAGTTGTCTAAATATCCCTGGTTCACAGTTTTCTAAATATCCCCTGGTTCACAGTTTTCTAAATATCCCTTGGTTCACAGTTTTCTAAATATCCCCTGGTTCACAGTTGTCTAAATATCCCTTGGTTCAAAAGTTGTCTAAATATTCCCTGGGCCACAGTTGTCTAAATATCCCTTGGTTCACAGTTGTCTTAATATTCCCCTGGTCCCCAGTTGTCTAAATATCCCCTGAGCCACAGTTTTCTAAATATTCCTTGGTTCACAGTTTCTAAATATCCCTTCGTTCACAGTTGTCTAAATATCCGCTGGTCCCCAGTTGTCTAAATATCCCTTGGTTCACAGTTGTCTAAATATCCCCTGGGCCACAGTTTTTCTAAATATCGCTTGGTTCACAGTTTCTAAATATCCCTGGTTCACAGTTGTCTAAAATATCCCCTGGTCCCCAGTTGTCTAAATATCCCCTGGTTCACAGTTGTCTAAATATCCCCTGGGCCACAGTTTTCTAAATATCCCTTGATTCACAGTTGTCTAAATATCCCTGGTTCACAGTTTTCTAAATATCCCTTGGTTCACAGTTGTCTAAATACCCACTGGCACAGTTTTCTAAATATCCCTCGGTTCACAGTTGTCTAAATATCCCTTGGTTCACAGTTGTCTAAATATCCCATGGTTCACAGTTGTCTAATATCCCCTGGTTCAAAGTTTTCTAAAATATCCCTGGTTCACAGTTGTCTAAATATCCCTGGGTCGCAGTTGTCTAAAATATCCCCTGTTCACAGTTGGGCTAAATATCCCCTGGTTCAGAGTTGTCTAAATATCCCCTGGACCTCAGTTTCTAAATATCCCATGGTTTCACAGTTGTCTAAATATCCCCTGGGTTTACAGTTGTCTAAATATCCCCTGGTTCAGAGTTGTCTAAATATCCCCTGGTCAACAGTTGTCTTAAATATCCCTTGGTTTCACAGTTTTCTAAATATCCCCTGGTTCCCAGTTTTCTAAATTTCCCTTGGTTCACAGTTTTCTAAATATCCCCTGGTTCACAGTTGTCTAAATATCCCTGGTTCACAGTTGTCTAAATATCCCCTGGCCACAGTTTTCAAATATCCCTTGGTTCAAGAGTTGTCTAAATATCCCCTGGGTCGCAGTAATGTCTAAAATATCCCCTGGTTCACGTTGTCTAAATATCCCCTGTGTTCACAGTTGTCTAAAATATCCCTGGGTCACAGTTGTCATAATATCCCCTGGGTCACAGTTGTCTAAATATCCCCTGTATTCGCAGTTGTCTAAATATCCCTTGGTTCACAGTTGTCTAAATATCCGCTGGTCCCCAGTTGTCTAAATATCCTTTGGGTTCACAGTTGTCTAAATATCCCCTGGGCCACAGTTTTCTAAATATCGCTTGGTTCACAGTTGTCTAAATATCCCCTGGTTTACAGTTTTTCTAAATATCCCCTGGGCCAACAGTTTTCTAAATATCGCTTGGTTCACAGTTGTCTAAATATCCCTTGGTTCACAGTTTTCTAAATATCCCCTGGTTCACAGTTTTCTAAATATCCCTTGGTTCAACTAGTTTTCTAAATATCCCCTGGTTCACAGTTGTCTAAATATCCCTTGGTTCACAGTTGTCTAAATATTCCCTGGGCCACAGTTGTCAAATAACCCTTGGTTCACAGTTGTCTAATATTTTCCCCGGTCCCCAGTTGTCTAAATATCCCCTGAACCACAGTTTTCCTAAAATTCCTTGGTTCACAGTTTTCTAAATATCCCTTCGTTCACAGTTGTCTAAATATCCCTGGTCCCCAGTTGTCTAAATATCCCTTGGATCACAGTTGTCTAAATATCCCCTGGGCCACAGTTTTCTAAATATCGCTTGGTTCACAAATTGTCTAAATATCCCCTGGTTCACATTGTCTAAATATCCCCTGGTCCCCAGTTGTCTAAATATCCCCTGGTCCCCAGTTGTCTAAATTTTCCCCTGGGCCACAGTTTTCTAAATATCCTTGATTCACAGTTGTCTAAATATCCCCTGGTTCTCAGTTTTCTAAATATCCCTGGTTCACAGTTTTCTAAATATCCCTGGTTCACAGTTGTCTAAATTTCCCCTGGTTCACAGTTGTCTAAATATCCCCTGATTCACAGTTGTCTAAATATCCCCTGGTTCAGAGTTGTCAAATATCCCTTGGTTCACAGTTTTAGAAATATCCCCTGGTTCACAGTTGTCTAAATTATCCCCTGGGTCACAGTTGTCTAAATATCCCTGGGTCACAGTTGTCTAAATATCCCCCGTATCGCAGTTGTCTAAATATCCCGTTGTCACAGTTGTCTAAATATCCCCTAGGCCACAGTTGTCCTAAATATCCCTTGGTTCACAGTTGTCTAAATATCCCCTGGGTCACAGTTTCTAAATATCCCCTGGATTTACAGTTGTCTAAATATCCCCTGGTTCACAGTTGTCTAAATATCCCCTGTGTCGCAGTTGTCTAAATATCACTTGGTTCACAGTTGTCTAAATATCCCCTGGCCACAGTTTTCTAAATATCCCTTGGTTAAGAGTTGTCTAAATATCCCTGGGTCGCAGTTGTCTAAATATCCACTGGTTCATCAGTTGTCTAAATATCCCCTGGGGCACAGTTTTCTAAATATCCCTTGGGCCACAGTTTTCTAAATATCCCTTGGTTCAGAGTTGTCCTAAATATCCCCTGGGTCGCAGTTGTCTAAATATCCCCTGGTTCACAGTTGTCTAAATATCACCTGGTCACAGTTGTCTAAATAACCCTGGGTTCAGAGTTGTCTAATATATCCCCTGGGCCCATTTTCTAAATATCGCTTGGTTCACAGTTGTTCTAAATATCCCCTGGTTCACAGTTGTCTAAATATCCCCTGGGCCTCAGTTTTCTAAATATCCCATGGTTCACATTTGTCTAAATATCCCCTGGTTGACAGTTGTCTAAATATCCCCTGGTTCAGAGTTCTCTAAAATATCCCCTGGTCTACAGTTGTCTAAAATATCCCTTGGTTCACAGTTTTCTAAATATCCCCTGGTTCACAGTTTTCTAAATATCCCTGGTTCACAGTTTTCTAAATAGTCCCTGGATCACAGTTGCTAAATATCCTCTGGTTCACAGTTGTCTAAATATCCCCTGATTCACAGTTGTCTAAATATCCCCTGGTTCAGAGTTGTCTTAATATCCCTTGGTTCACCAGTTTTAGAAAATATCCCCTGGTTTCACAGTTGTCTAAATATCCCCTGGTCACAGTTGTCTAAATATCCCCTGGGTCACAGTTGTCTAAATATCCCCTGTATCGCATTGTCTAAATATCTCTTGGTTCACAGTATGTCTAAATATCCTTGGTTCAGAGTTGTCTAAATATCCCTGGGTCGCAGTGTCTAAATATCCCCTGGTTCACAGTTGTCTAAATATCCCCTGGTCGCAGTTGTCTAAATATCCACTGGTTCACAGTTGTCTAAATATCCCCTGGGTCACAGTTTTCTAAATATACCTTGGGCCACAGTTTCTTCTAAATATCCTTGGTTCAGAGTTGTCTAAAATTCCCTTGGTCGCAGTTGTCTAAATAATCCCTGGTTCACAGTTTTCTAAATACACCTGGTCACAGTTGTCTAAATATCCCCTGGTTCAAAGTTGGTCTAAATAACCCCTGGGCCACAGTTTTCTAAATATCGCTTGTTTCACAGTTGACTAAATATCCTCTGGTCCCCATTGTCTAAATATCCCCTGGTTCACAGTTGTCTAAAATATCCCCTGTGTCGCAGTTGTCTAAATATCCCTTTGGTTCACAGTGTGTCTAAATATCCCCTGGGCCACAGTTTTCTAAATATCCTCTGGGCCACAGTTTTCTAAATATTCCTTGTTCACAGTTTTTTTTAAATATCCTTGGTTCACAGTTGTCTAAATATCCCCTAGTTCGCAGTTTTCTAAATATCCCTTGGTTCAGAGTTGTCTAAATATCCCCTGGTTCGCAGTTGTCTAAATATCCCTATAGTTCACAGTTGTCTAAATATCCCTGGCCACAGTTTATCTAAAATCCCTTGGTTCAGAGTTTTTCTAAATATCCCCTGGGTCGCAGTTGTCTAAATATCCCCTGGTTTACAGTTGTCTAAAATCCCCCTGGGTCACAGTTTTCTAAATATCCCTTGGTTCACAGTTGTCTTAAATATCCGCTGGCCCCAGTTGTCTAAATATCCTTTGGTTCACAGTTGTCTAAATATCCCCTGGGCCACAGTTTTCTAAATATCTGCTTGGTTCACAGTTGTCTAAAATATCCCCTGGTTCACAGTTGTCTAAATATCCCCTGGGCCACAGTTTCTAAATATCGCTTGGTTCACAGTTGTCTAAATATCCCTTGGTTCACAGTTTTCTAAATATCCCCTGGTTTCACAGTTTCTAAATATCCCTTGTTTCACAGTTTTCTAAATACTCCCTGGTTCACAGTTGTCTAAATATCCTTGGTTCACAGTTGTCTAAATATTCCCTGGGCCACAGTTGTCTAAATACCCTTGGTTCACAGTTGTCTTAATATTCCCTGGTCCCCAGTTGTCTAAATATCCCTGAGCCAACAGTTTTTCTAAATATTCCTGGTTCACAGTTTTTCTAAATATCCCTTCGTTCACAGTTGTCTAAATATCCGCTGGTCCCCAGTTGTCTAAATATCCCTTGGTTCACAGTTGTCTAAATATCCCCTGGGACCACAGTTTTTTCTAAATATCGCTTGGTTCACAGTTGTCTAAATATCCCCTGGTTCACAGTTGTCTAAATATCCCTGGTCCCAGTTTCTAAATATCCCCTGGTTCACAGTTGTCTAAATATCCCCTGGGCCACAGTTTTCTTAAATATCCCTTGATTCCACAGTGTCTAAATATCCCCCTGGTTCACAGTTTTCTAAATAATCCTTGGTTCACAGTTGTCTAAATACCCCTGGGCCACAGTTTCTAAATATCCCTCGGTTCACAGTTGTCTAAATATCCCTTGGTTCACAGTTGTCGAAATATCCCATGGTTCACAGTTGTCTATAATATCCCCTGGTTCAAAGTTTTCTAAATATCCCCTGGTTCACAGTTTGTCTAAATATCCCTGGGTCGCAGTTGTCAAACAATGAGAGCACGCCGGTCCCGTTGTTAAACCCTAAACTTGTTGCAGTATGCTGAGGTAACAATGGAAATAGCCTTTTTGGATATTTCAATGTCACTCCTACTCTACATACACTCTTATTACGATGATTTCTCAGGATAGTCTGGGAACATTGGAAATGAACATGGAAATAAACAACATAATTTGTAGACGATTCAAAAAACTTTATTTATACATTTACCATATTCTACATGAATGAGCTTAATGTTGTCTATATCCTTGGCTCGCCTCCAATAGGCAAGTTACTGTTCGTCCATTTTACAAGGAACTGCACTCCCTGGAAAACATCCCCTTCACACACAAATAACTGTCCTTGATATTGATGTTCAAGGTCACTACTACAAAGTGCGCACAACTGTACAAACTCTTTCTCGAGACGAGGATTAATTAATTTACAACATAGTAATATTAGTAGTAGTAATTTATAATAAGTGAGCACACTTAAGTGCACGTTAATATTATTTTTCACGCATTCATCAAATATTTATATACTAACATCAAAATAAAATTATACATTTATATAATTTTAGTAATCAAAAGATTATAACATTGTTTTATTAAACATTTTCTCCCCTTGCTTCATCTTTTCGGACACAAAATAACTAAAAATATAATATTTAGGACAATGTTTTTCAAAGACGGATATTTTATTCTGTTTTTGTTTAGTTGTCATCGCCAAACAAATAATGACTCTAGTTTGTAAGTTGTTCATGTCTGGTAAAATACAGCAACACACAGTTAACTTCACGATCTGACGCGACAGTCAGCAAAGATAGAGAGAGAGTCAGATAGCGCTGACCCAACTCGTGCAATTCAAAGATGACTCACCTACAAATACTCTCATCTCACACAGCTAATTGCTCATCAACGAGTGTGCGGATTACTATCCAACCTTTATTCGGTCAGAAGTGAGCCGACCAAACCAAGTTCACACTTGACGTGGTGTCTTAAGGGCGCACTGGTTTCCTGAAGCTATAAATCCTCACACTGCTATATTTCTCTCTGACGCTTTAAAACAACCAATCAAAATAATTGTCTAATAACTTGTAACAGACTGTGTCAAGTTCAGAACTGAGGCCAGTTTTAGTGAAACGTCACTTAAAATTAGATGGAACTACACTTTACATGTGTGTGTGTGTTAATTGGTTCACATGTGTGTGTTAATTGGTTCACATGTGTGTGTTAATTGGTTCACATGAAATAGCAGGGTCGTCATTCTCCATATCCAGCCCAGTAAGACAACTTCATTTTGGGGACAACCCTATTTTTAAATAGAAAACCAATATTTAAATATTGTGAGACACCTGTACGTCTGAAATGGCCCCTTAAGAATGAACAGTGACGAGGCGTGCTAGTGTCCTGTGCTTTCAGGTGAACATGGGAGGATGGTTTTATAAACAAGAGACAGTGATATTTGTCAATCTGGCAGAAGATCGAGCGTACCCATGAACTAGATAGGATACAACACCTGCTGAGAACTGTAAACTGTGCTTGAGCGACGCAAGGTATCAAGTCAGTCTGCCACCAGCCTAATGTAGGTACAAATGTGCGACTGAACCACTGAGCTGCACGTCATCTTGTATCAAGGCCAAGTTTTTTTTAACCATTCCTTCTCCCCTCCTCCCCAGCCCCACTAGCTATGGATTCCTAGTTTACTTTATTTCTATGTCAATCTTTTTGATTGCTTCATTGACATCCAGTTGCCACCATCGCCATTAAGTTGTGTGTTAGACTGGTTAGTTTTACATTTTCAATGGCATGCAATAGAGTTAGAATTAAGGTCAATATCTTGAGAAATATGGAACTCTCTGAGGCTGCATCTGATAAGGTCAATATCTTGAGAAATAAGGAACTCTCTGAGGCTACATCTGATAAGGTCAATATCTGGAGAAATATGGAACTCTCTGAGGCTACATCTGATAAGGTCAATATCTGGAGAAATATGGAACTCTCTGAGGCTACATCTGACAAGGTCAATATCTTGAGAAATATGGAACTCTCTGAGGCTACATCTGATAAGGTCAATATCTGGAGAAATATGGAACTCTCTGAGGCTACATCTGACAAGGTCAATATCTTGAGAAATATGGAACTCTCTGAGGCTGCATCTGATAAGGTCAATATCTGGAGAAATATGGAACTCTCTGAGGCTACATCTGACAGGGTAAATGTCAGGATAAGTATGGAACTACCCGAGTGATAAACTATCACCATGACAGAATGTCTCTTTTCTCTGTTTAACACCGAGTGGAGTGATCTAGCTTAAGTTTGGAAATATCCAGTACTGATGATCTTGAAATGTTTGATAACCGATTCTGGTTACCTTGACAGTGTTTTGGAACCGGTACCAGTTACCTCGACCATGTGTGCTGTATTTTCCCGTGAACTGAGGAGATTGGAATGGACTTGTTTGATTATGTTTTGTTGTAATTGCTTGTCAGTTGATGTTGTAGATATTGCTGCTAGCGTCAGGACTTCAGGACACCGAGGAGTGACGCAATTACCAGGCAGCAGATGACCCACGTCTGATCCACGCCGGAGGCTGTGATAAAATCACGTAATCAGTCAACATAGTAACATGCACTCATTTTCATTCAAAACAAATCACATTAAATCAATTATTAATCTAATTTATAAACCGACTGAGGTCGAATTGAGAAGAAATCTATGTGACGCTATGACTGGTGTGAGGAGGGTTGTATACCCCTGCAAGCTGAAGGAGCAACTCACCATGGTTAGCCAACCTCTCCTGGCCAGCTTCTGGTTAGTGAGAGTCGCGAGCCCTGGACTGATGACCCGATCCCAGGTGTGACCACCCACAGTGGCTGAGCACTTCAGCTCCAGGGGGTTGTTGAAATGTCTCTTGTCCAGTTGGAACCTGAGACCCAAGGCTCGACTGTAGAGTCCGTCCTTGTCTGGTTCATCAGCTGGGGAGAAGTGTTCCAGGAACCATGGTTCCACCTGAAACCACAATATGTGTTACGCCCTATACACTCACTGCAAGGTTGTTATATCCGGTGTAAACTTGTTTCCTATGTGGACCTCTGATGTGTAGATTGATACGCTCTTGCGTGAACCGCCCCCGACGGACCACACAGGCAGAGGTGGCTGCGCGCGCATCCTACTCTCTCCTACAGTGAGGGGGTGCATGCACCAACTAACATCCCTCTCCTTCAGCCAGACGTAGGGGTATGAGGGTATATAAGCAGCTAACACACAGCACCAGTCAGTCCCTCTGTGGACGTTGTCAAAGCTACCACTGCCTAGCCGACGGAGTCTGGGAAAACATCCCGGGTGTGGGTGGGAACACTTCTAAGAGGGGTGGGGAACAAGAAGCTCCACTGGTAGATTATCCCGGGAGAGGCGGGGTTATGTGTTGTCCGAATTGGTCCTGGATAGTTGTTTAGCCGTGTATTTTCTCACCATAAGTGAATTAGGGCGTCGTGGTGTCACTCAGATTTATCTTTTCTGAGCAGGAACAAATCAGAGTAGCGAGGCTGAGTTGGGATGGTGGTGCACTTCTGAACAATTATTGGGTTCTCGATTGTTGGGGGTTTGACCGCTGTCCTTCTAGGGGTGGGCTGATTGTAGGCGCAACCTGGAATACTCTTCTTGGTGGTCTGGCTCTGAAGTTCTGACATGGTTCTTAGGAGTGCCCTGTGTGTAAGTAGACTCCAATTTATCTGTTATTTGGAACACCTTGCATAGGGGTAGTGCAAACTTGAGCCGGGGAAGTTCTCTGGGATTGGCCCTGTGGGTCCAGTCCCACTCACCGGGTGAGTATCTGGCTACCGTACAAGTTCTTCGAGCACTACGATGTACTTTTAGAGGTATGAGGCAGTCAACCAATCACACACAGACACGTTCCATTACACACTCTCTCACACTCTCTCCAGTAAGGTCTGGTCAAGCAAGTGCCACAGTCATGAACAGGACCTAATCCTAGTGTTGCTTCAATAGTAAATGTCAGGGCCCTCAGATGCTCAGCAAACAAGCACATAACATAGTTATTGTTTTATAAAGGTGACAACTATCCCGAAGATCTAATTAGTTTCCTGACATTTCCCCTAAACTATCCATGCTACTGGGGATGTACGTAAAATGATCTCTCCTTGTTAATGGAGTATGCACCCTGCATGATACTATCACAGGTTTTACCCTCACTTATGTCAAGGGGTCTCAGTGGAGTATCTCCGGCATTCTACTCTCTTCAGCCTGCTTGGAGCTGCCCCACCCTACTCTCTTAGAGACGTAGCTTTACTTCAAACCAGTATACATGATAAAGTTCATTGGTCCCGACTTGACGCGCAATCATTACCCATCCCCAGCTTAACTTAGTTGCACATGTGGAGGGATTGGTAGGTAGAAGAGTCGACTCCCACGTGCAGTAGTGAGTGCTTAGTGGGCCTGTTGCTCTATCCCCCTTTTTTCACCAGGCATCACACTCTAGTGGCTCCGGTCACCAGTGCGTCAACATTAAAAGATCACTTACGTGATAGTATTGGAACGGTTCTTTCTCTTACCTCCACCCTTCACCTCACCCGGCCTTAGTTTGCCTTGGTCCCTTATCACCTCCAACTCACCTTCCCATCCACCTCACCTCACCTCACCTCAATGTGCCGAGGTCCTTCCCCCTTCACCTCAACACGCCTCAGTGAACTGTGGTCCTTCCCCCTCCCCCTCACCACGCCTCAGTGTGCCAAGGTCCTTCCCCCTCCCCCTCACCACGCCTCAGTGTGCCAAGGTCCTTCCCCCCTCCACCTCACCTCGCCTCAGTGTGCTGAGGTCCTTCCCCCTCCATATAAACTTACCCTCCACCCCGCCTGTACGCTGAAGTACTTCCCCTCATAATACCACTAGTATCAAGGTTTATCTCTCTCCCCCTCTCCCACCTGTCCTCACCTCCTCTCTTACCCCTCTGATTGACCACCAGTATCACTCAAACTCTGAAATCAATCTACAAGCAGTTTCAAACACCCCAAAGTAGAGTGTCGCCTATTCATCCGGCCTTCAACCCCACACCGAGAGTGAACGACAGGAAGTGATCGAGGCCGTGACAAGGTTCCACCTGTAACATACGCTACACTCTCTACACACCTGGCAAGGTTCCACCTGTAACATACGCTACACTCTCTACACACCTGGCAAGGTTCCACCTGTAACATACGCTACACTCTCTACACACCTGGCAAGGTTCCACCTGTAACATACGCTACACTCTCTACACACCTGGCAAGGTTCCACCTGTAACATACGCTACACTCTCTACACACCTGGCAAGGTTCCACCTGTAACATACGCTACACTCTCTACACACCTGGCAAGGTTCCACCTGTAACATACGCTACATTCTCTATACTTCTGACAAGGTTCCACCTGTAACATACGCTACATTCTCTACACACCTGGCAAGGTTCCACCTGTAACATACGCTACACTCTCTACACTTCTTACAAGGTTCCATCTGTAACATACGCTACACTCTCTACATTTATTACATGGTTCCACACGTAAACATACATTATATAGATGTGGTTCAAATGGAACCTTGCAATGAATGTACACGGATGTAGCACTTACATACTATATTTGTGTGGATGGTATTTAAATAATATTATGTTGGGGTATTTTTATCTATTGAATTTGAAGAAAATCAAGGATGGACGTATTTCGTTCCCTCAGTATTGAAGTTCTTGTCTACAAGTTGAGTCTTTTTGGTGAGGTTATTCATTCCCCCTTCCTCCCCATATAATAGCCCACTTGCCTCTGTAATGATGGCCATGTGTTTGCAGACCCTCTCAAACCCTCCTTACGAGTCTTTCCCTCTCCCCTCTCAGTGGTCAACACGCCCCTCAACCCATTCTGTCATTCCCACAAGCATGACCATACACTCTTCAGGGAGTCTGGTGGTATAGTGGTGATAATATGTCCTGACCATACACTCTTCAGGGAGTCTGGTGGTATAGTGGTGATAATATGTCCTGACCATATACTCTTCAGGGAGTCTGGTGGTATAGTGGTGATAATATGTCCTGACCATAAACTCTTCAGGGAGTCTGGTGGTATAGTGGTGATAATATGTCCTGACCATACACTCTTCAGGGAGTCTGGTGGTATAGTGGTGATAATATGTCCTGACCATACACTCTTCAGGGAGTCTGGTGGTATAGTGGTGATAATATGTCCTGACCATACACTCTTCAGGGAGTCTGGTGGTATAGTGGTGATAATATGTCCTGACCATACACTCTTCAGGGAGTCTGGTGGTATAGTGGTGATAATATGTCCTGACCATACACTCTTCAGGGAGTCTGGTGGTATAGTGGTGATAATATGTCCTGACCATACACTCTTCAGGGAGTCTGGTGGTATAGTATGATAATATGTCCTGACCATACACTCTTCAGGAGTCTGGTGGTATAGTAGTGATAATATGTCCTGACCATACACTCTTCAGGGAGTCTGGTGGTATAGTGGTGATAATATGTCCTGACCATATACTCTTCAGGGAGTCTGGTGGTATAGTGGTGATAATATGTCCTGACCATAAACTCTTCAGGGAGTCTGGTGGTATAGTGGTGATAATATGTCCTGACCATATACTCTTCAGGGAGTCTGGTGGTATAGTGGTGATAATATGTCCTGACCATACACTCTTCAGGGAGTCTGGTGGTATAGTGGTGATAATATGTCCTGACCATACACTCTTCAGGGAGTCTGGTGGTATAGTGGTGATAATATGTCCTGACCATACACTCTTCAGGGAGTCTGGTGGTATAGTGGTGATAATATGTCCTGACCATACACTCTTCAGGGAGTCTGGTGGTATAGTGGTGATAATATGTCCTGACCATAAACTCTTCAGGGAGTCTGGTGGTATAGTGGTGATAATATGTCCTGACCATACACTCTTCAGGGAGTCTGGTGGTATAGTGGTGATAATATGTCCTGACCATACACTCTTCAGGGAGTCTGGTGGTATAGTAGTTGAAACAATATATTAAAAAGTATTATATTCCCACTAAAACAAATAAACGTGTTTTTACAACTTGGAGCGAGAGAGCCATGCAAAATATAATTTCAAAATAAAAGGTTTTTATTTCGTAAACATGGCAAGAAAACAACCACAAGACAGTTTATATGACGTCATGAACCATCGGCTGCTTAGCTATCTTGATTTCAAGCACTCGTTTGAAAAGCACATTTCAGTGAACCAGAAGTGCCGCTTCACAAAAATGAAACAACGAAATTGTTTTTTTCAAGTTCACGTTAAAATATTGTAGAAACGGTTACTAATTAAAAACATATGGATTGTTTGTTTGAATATTTTGACTACCAAGAGTAATAACAACTCCACATACGGTGTTGCAGATCATAATGGTTCAACGAAAGGAAGTGTAGCAATTATTGCCACAAGTTAACCAAAGTTGGGCTAGTCAATCAAAACATCACTTACCCAATTTCACCGACCAGACTAGGCAGCGGGAAGAACACACGTCAGCACGCAACAACCATACCCAAACATCTGAGAGCTCCGAGGCTAGTGCCGCATCATGCCACTAGACACCGCCACCCGTCTCAATAACAACATGGACGTGTAGAAGAAGATAGAAACCGCCAGAAGACTCTCAACGCTACTAGTACCGCGCACATCCCCTCTCCCAGTGTGTTTGAACTCAGTGATCCCCACTCTTGTGTAATCCCGTCTCGAGTGTTCGACGAGTTGTGCTCCATATAAAAGACCGTCCGTCAAGAAAGAGACCACTCTTGGATTAGGCTCGGACACTAGAACGAAGCGTAGGCTTCAAGGACATACCTATACAATGTAAGGAGAAATTCCTTCTTGGCGTAAATTAAGAAATATTGTAATTTTTCTAAATTCCATTTTGGTCATTTTTACGTTTAAATATTGTTGTTGATATCTTATATGAATCTTCGTTCTTTTACGGAATATAGAGTAACTTTTCTTATTTTACAAAAGGATTGTAGTGAATATGACTTTTGTTAAAAGAAAATAATGTGGGGAAGTTTTTTTCTAAAAGTTAGGTCTGAATTTTTCCAATTGTTAATTAACTTATGCGTTTCAAAATAAATATATTTAGTTAATTTTGAAAGGGTGTTGCAATGCAAAATGAAGTAATATTTATAGGAAAGGTAGTTCTAACATTAGGACATAATTTTTTTAATGTTTAATATAATTATGCATTACGTTGATAGCTACTCCTATCTAGTTAACATTACTTATCTAACTTATGAGTTGTGTTTCAATGTCAATCAAATGTTGACAGAGTTGGTTAATAATCTTGAGGTTAGACAATTAGACTAGTTTGTTGTGTAACTACACAACTTTAAAGTTGTTGGCTAAGATTTTGTATTACTTTTTCACAACTAGCACTGAAATATGTTAGATGTTGTCATACGCCATTTTAATAAGGCCATGCATTTAAATTTAATTAACGTATGTTCATAAATATTTTTGTGAAGAACATAGTGTTATTGTTACACTTTAGCTTTTGCTGATATTGTATCTATTCAAACTTTCTAAGGTTCGTTAAAAGAAGGGCATTGTTCTCTAATAAGATTTTGGCTGAAATAAAATCAAAGTTTTCTTTAAGACTGTTTACTATTCTAGTTACGCCATTAATCCCTAGGTTTTAGATATGTGTAATTTCCCAGTCCTTTTAACTTAGTCTCCGACTTCGTCATATGAAACATAATTTGATCTTTGAAGTTGGACAGTGTTTTTTCACGCTTCTAGGAGTGAGTGGCGTGCGTTGGAGATGGGTTGTATACCCTGCTAAGCTTGGGCTCAAAACATAATGTAGTTACACTGCGCACTCCTATTAGTCTAAAGGTTTTGTAATGTTAATTTATTTAATTGTATTGAATCCCTCTAGTTCTAGAGCTTGGATTACAGAAGTAATCTGAAGATGTTGGTCACTTCACGTTAAGCTACCACTAACTTCCAGCCGCAGCAAAACTACAGTACTTACCTTAGTCTATCCAACACACCCAGAGTAACATAGCCACTGTAACACACCCAGAGTAACATAGCCACTGTAACACACCCAGAGTAACATAGCCACTGTAACACACCCAGAGTAACATAGCCACTGTAACACACCCAGAGTAACATAGCCACTGTAACACACCCAGAGTAACATAGCTACTGTAACATACCCAGAAAAATTTCGACCCTAAAGGAAAACGTGTCCTCACAGACTCTGCCAGAAAGTTCTGTCCATCAATACTTTGATGCTCTCAAATGATAACCTCTCCAAGGGATGTAAAGACTTAATATTTTATCTAAAGGTCAAGACGTGGACCGAGTAGCGAGCATCTAGTATCCGCCATTATTTGTGAATATAGAACACTCCCGTGAGCACAGTGCCTTGCCAATACTGACTGCTTGGTCCCCCACACTCGCACACTCGCACACTCGCACACTCGCACACTCAGTCCCATTGCTGGTTTTCAACACTTTATGACAATGCTTGCTCAGAGAAGGTTCAGAATCTGCGACAGTCCAGGAGGGATCGCTTACACCTGCCTTGATCAACTTGTGCTGCTGCAGCAACGACACAAGTCCTCACAAGCACGACTTACACACTATTTGGACTATCAACAATCCCTGCCTGCACTTCAACTGCTCCCTTATGGA
Organism: Timema cristinae; assembly: GCA_039000515.1. Classification (NCBI taxonomy): domain Eukaryota; kingdom Metazoa; phylum Arthropoda; class Insecta; order Phasmatodea; family Timematidae; genus Timema; species Timema cristinae. The sequence continues at coordinate 101,901 of JBCFYV010000664.1, forward strand.
CGCTCTCACTTTGACAGGTACTGTCAGTGTTGACAGCTGTAAGATAAATAGTGAAATACTGAATATATCGCTCAGTTAACCAGAGTGGTTTGGATCTTCTGAAGAACTTCTTCCCAAACACTCTTTTTGGGGCCATGGTCTAACCAATGTACCCCCTACCAGATCTTCATAACAACATTTACCCGCCATCTTGTAAATTATACACTTTTAATAAATATTACGTAGTATGGTACACAAAGCCGTCGACAGCTTGTACATTTTATAATAAATAAAACTGAGTAGTGAGTGTCTGTGTGCTTACGAGATACTGAAACTACACACTCTACACCCAGCATCGGGCTGTTTGTCTACATTCCTCACTCATCACACTGTCTACATTCCTCACTCATCACACTGTCTACATTCCTCACTCATCACACTGTCTACATTCCTTACTCATCACACTGTCTACACTCCTCACTCATCACACTGTCTACATTCCTCACTCATCACACTGTCTACATTCCTCACTCATCACACTGTCTACATTCCTCACTCGTAAACACTGTCTACATTCCTCACTCATCACACTGTCTACATTCCTCACTCATCACACTGTCTACATTCCTCACTCATCACATTGTCTACATTCCTTACTCATCACACTGTCTACACTCCTCACTCATCACACTGTCTACATTCCTCACTCATCACACTGTCTACATTCCTCACTCATCACATTGTCTACATTCCTCATTCATCACACTGTCTACATTCCTCACTCATCACACTGTCTACATTCTTCACTCATCACACTGTCTACATTCCTCACTCATCACATTGTCTACATTCCTTACTCATCACACTGTCTACACTCCTCACTCATCACACTGTCTACACTCCTCACTCATCACATTGTCTACATTCCTCACTCATCACATTGTCTACATTCCTTACTCATCACACTGTCTACACTCCTCACTCATCACACTGTCTACATTACTCACTCATCACATTGTCTACATTCCTCACTCATCACATTGTCTACATTCCTTACTCATCACACTGTATACATCCTCACTCACACATGTCTACATTCTCACTCATCACACTGTCTACATTCCTCACTCATCACACTGTCTACATTCCTCATCACAACTGTCTACATTCCTCACTCATCACACTGTCTACATTCCTCACTCATCACACTGTTACATTCTCACTCATCACATGTCTACATTCCTCACTCACACATTGTCTACATTCCTCACTCATCACACTGTCTACATTCCTCACTCATCACACTGTCTACATTCCTCACTCATCACACTGTCTACATTCCTCACTCATCACACTGTCTACATTCTCACTCATCACATGTCTACATTCCTCACTCATCACTGTCTACATTCCTCACTCATCACACTGTCTACATTCCTCACTCATCACACTGTCTACATTCCTCACTCATCACATTGTCTACATTCCTTACTCATCAACATGTCTACATCCTCACTCATCACATGTCTACATTCCTCCTCATCACATGTCTACATTCCTCACTCATCACATGTCTACATTCCTCACTCATCACACTGTCTACATTCCTCACTCATCACACTGTCTACATTCCTTCACTCATCACACTGTCTACATTCCTCACTCATCACATGTCTACATTCCTTACTCATCACACTGTCTACATCCTCACTCATCACACTGTCTACATTCCTCACTCATCACATTGTCTACATTCCTCACTCATCACATGTCTACATTCTCTTACTCATCACACTGTCTACATCCTCACTCATCACACTGTCTACATCTCACTCATCACTTGTTACATTCTCACTTCATGTCATTCCTACTCATCACACTGTCTACATTCCTCACTCATCACATTGTCTACATTCCTTACTCATCACACTGTCTACACTCCTCACTCATCACAGTCTACATTCCTAATCATCACACTGTCTACATTCCTCATCATCACACTGTCTACATTCCTCAATCATCACACTGTCTACATTCCTCACTATCACATGTCATTCCATCATAACTGTCTACATTCCTCACTCATCACATGTCTACATTCTTACCATCACACTTACACTACTAGTCTTTACATCCTACTCATCACAGTTACATTCACTCATCAATGTCTACATTCCTCACTCATCACATTGTCTACATTCCTACTCATCACACACTGTCTACATTCCTCACTCATCACACTGTCTACATCCTACTCATACTGTCACACTCATCAACATCTGTCTACATTCCTCCTCACTCATCACATGTCTACTTCATCACTCATCCACTGTCTACATCCTCACTCATCACACTGTCTACATTCCTCATCATCACACTGTTACATTCCTCACTCACACACATGTCACATCCTCATCATCACATGTCCATCCTACTCATCACACTGTCTACATTCCTCACTCATCACACTGTCTACATTCCTCACTCATCACCTGTCTACATTCCTACTCATCACACTGTCTACATTCCTCACTCATCACACTGTCTACATTCCTTACTCATCACACTGTCTACACTCCTCACTCATCACACTGTCTACATTCCTCACTCATCACACTGTCTACATTCCTCACTCATCACACTGTCTACATTCCTCATCATCACACTGTCTACATTCCTCACTCATCACACTGTCTACATTCCTCACTCATCACACTGTCTACATTCCTCACTCATCACATGTCTACATTCCTACCATACATTCTACATCTCACTCATCACACTGTCTACATTCCTCACTCATCACACTGTCTACATTCCTCACTCATCACACTGTCTACATTCCTCACTCATCACACTGTCTACATTCCTCACTCATCACATGTCTACTTCCTCACATCACTACACCACTGTCACATTCACTCCTCACTCATCACATGTCTACATTCCTTCACTCATCACACACTGTCTACATTCCTCCTCATACACTGTCTACATCCTACTCATCACACTGTCTACATCCTCACTCATCACACTGTCTACATTCCTCACTCATCACACTGTCTACATTCCTCACTCATCACACTGTCTACATTCCTCACTCATCACACTGTCTACATTCCTCACTCATCACACTGTCTACATTCCTCACTCATCACACTGTCTACATTCCTCACTCATCACACTGTCTACATTCCTCACTCATCACACTGTCTACATTCCTCACTCATCACATTGTCTACATTCCTACTCATCACACTGTCTACATTCCTCACTCATCACACTGTCTACATTCCTCACTCATACACATGTCTAATTCCTCACTCATCAATGTCTCATTCTACTCATCACACTGTCTACATTCCTCACTCATCACACTTGTCTACATTCCTCACTCATCACACTGTCTACATTCCTCACTCATCACACTGTCTACATTCCTCACTCATCACATTGTCTACATTCCTCACTCATCACATTGTCTACATTCCTCACTCATCACATTGTCTACATTCCTCACTCATCACATTGTCTACATTCCTCACTCATCACATTGTCTACATTCCTTACTCATCACATTGTCTACATTCCTCACTCATCACATTGTCTACATTCCTCGCTCATCACATTGTCTACATTCCTCACTCATCACACTGTCTACATTCCTCACTCATCACACTGTCTACATTCCTCACTCATCACACTGTCTACATTCCTCACTTATCACACTGTCTACATTCCTCACTCATCACACTGTCTACATTCCTTACTCATCACACTGTCTACATTCCTCACTCATCACACTGTCTACACTCCTCACTCATAAGGTTAGGACTATAATACTTTCTATAATAAACCTTCTCAGGCAGTTTTGCTATTGTAAATAAAACTATTACTGAGAAATTAATGGTCTGGGGTGTGGACTGTCAGTACTAATCTCACTAGTGATCTGTGTAGGTATCAAATTTGTTCTGATGTCTTCCAGTGCAGAGAATGTTTTATTTGTTAAAATGTCTCTTGCAGCCTCCCCTCCCCTACCCCTCAGAACTTTGTAAATTGCTTGGGACGTGATGCTCGGCGGGTTGCTTGTATAGCGCTGATCCAGGCGCAACTCGGAGAACAATCTTACAACCGGATAGATGCAGAGGCGGCTCTCGGATTATTTACAAAGTATGAAAGGTACCCACATTTTCATGGACAGTGTGAGTGAGAAAACACTTAGGATAATAACACACTCCATGATTTGAACTCTGACGTCATTAAATTATCAATAAACCAAATATGATAGTTATACGGGACACATCTTCTTGTGTATTACTGAAATGAGGATTCTGTCTGACTGTCTGTCCGACTGTCATCACAGCTGCGAGGTTATAGCTGTATAGCCAGGTACAGGCAGACAGAGGGAATCATGATTCACCATTACAATACTATCTCTATAAAAAAAAGTAAACATCACAGTACTGAGATTGATCAATGTCATTAAGTGGGTGATTTAAACACTCACAAAGCAATTACATGTTCAGTAAAGACAGGGTAGAAAGGACACTTACAAAATACAACATTGATTACATTTTACTATGTCATTAGTATTATTTATAATTATTATCAAAAGGTGCACACTGCTTCATGACTTGACGTATGATTTTATTAAAGTAGTTTTAGTGGATTTCCAAACTATTAGCTATTGTCATTTACCGTTTTAACGACAGTTGCACTTTCTAGAAGCAGTTGGAGCTGTTTGTATAACACTAGACAAGGTTAGGCCTATATAACACTACCACTGCTGCTCCATGCTATGATTGTATAACACTACCACTGCTGCTACATGCTATGATTGTATAACACTACCACTGCTGCTACATGCTATGATTGTATAACACTACCACTCCTGCTACATGCTATGATTGTATAACACTACCACTGCTGCTACATGCTATAATTGTATAACACTACCACTACTGCTCCATGCTATGATTGTATAACACTACCACTGCTGCTCCATGCTATGATTGTATAACACTACCACTGCCGCTCCATGCTATGATTGTATAACACTACCACTGCTGCTACATGCTATGATTGTATAACACTACCACTGCCGCTCCATGCTATGATTGTATAACACTACCACTGCTGCTCCATGCTATGATTGTATAACACTACCACTGCTGCTCCATGCTATGATTGTATAACACTACCACTGCTGCTCCATGCTATGATTGTATAACACTACCACTGCCGCTCCATGCTATGATTGTATAACACTACCACTACTGCTCCATGCTATGATTGTATAACACTTCCACTGCCGCTCCATGCTATGATTGTATAACACTACCACTGCCGCTCTATGCTATGATTGTATAACACTACCACTGCCGCTCCATGCTATGGTTGTATAACACTACCACTACTGCTCCATGCTATGATTGTATAACACTACCACTGCCGCTCCATGCTATGATTGTATAACACTACCACTGCCGCTCCATGCTATGATTGTATAACACTACCACTACTGCTACATGCTATGATTGTATAACACTACCACTACTGCTCCATGCTATGATTGTATAACACTACCACTACTGCTCCATGCTATGGTTGTATAACACTACAACTGCTGCTCCATGCTATGGTTGTATAACACTACAACTGCTGCTCCATGCTATGGTTGTATAACACTACCACTGCTGCTCTATGCTATGATTGTATAACACTACCAATGCTGCTCCATGCTATGATTGTATAACACTACCACTACTGCTACATACTATGATTGTATAACACTACCACTGCTGCTCCATGCTATGATTGTATAACACTACCACTGCTGCTCCATGCTATGATTGTATAACACTACCACTGCCGCTCCATGCTATGGTTGTATAACACTACCACTGCCACTCCATGCTATGATTGTATAACACTACCACTGCCGCTTCATGCTATGGTTGTATAACACTACCACTGCTGCTCCATGCTATGATTGTATAACACTACCACTGCTGCTACATGCTATGGTTATATAACACTACCACTGCTGCTCCATGCTATGATTGTATAACACTACCACTGCTGCTCCATGCTATGATTGTATAACACTACCACTACTGCTCCATGCTATGATTGTATAACACTACCACTACTGCTCCATGCTATGATTGTATAACACTACCACTACTGCTCCATGCTATGATTGTATAACACTACCACTACCGCTACATGCTATGATTGTATAACACTACCACTACTGCTACATGCTATGATTGTATAACACTACCACTACCGCTACATGCTATGATTGTATAACACTACCACTGCTGCTACATGCTATGGTTATATAACACTACCACTGCTGCTACATGCTATAATTATATAACACTACCACTGCTGCTACATGCTATGGTTGTATAACACTACCACTACCGCTACATGCTATGATTGTATAACACTACCACTGCTGCACCATGCTATGGTTGTATAACACTACCACTGTTGCTCCATGCTATGATTGTATAACACTACCACTGCTGCTCCATGCTATGATTGTATAACACTACCACTGCTGCTCCATGCTATGATTGTATAACACTACCACTACTGCTCCATGCTATGATTGTATAACACTACCACTACTGCTCCATGCTATGATTGTATAACACTACCACTACTGCTCCATGCTATGATTGTATAACACTACCACTACCGCTACATGCTATGATTGTATAACACTACCACTGCTGCTACATGCTATGGTTATATAACACTACCACTGCTGCTACATGCTATAATTATATAACACTACCACTGCTGCTACATGCTATGGTTGTATAACACTACCACTACCGCTACATGCTATGATTGTATAACACTACCACTGCTGCTACATGCTATGAATGTATAACACTACCACTGCTGCTACATGCTATAATGGTATAACACTACCACTGCTGCTCCATGCTATGATTGTATAACACTACCACTACTGCTATATGCTATGATTGTATAACACTACCACTGCTGCTCCATGCTATGATTGTATAACACTACCACTGCTGCTACATGCTATAATTATATAACACTACCACTACTGCTACATGCTATGATTGTATAACACTACCACTACCGCTACATGCTATGATTGTATAACACTACCACTGCTGCTACATGCTATGGTTATATAACACTACCACTGCTGCTACATGCAATAATTATATAACACTACCACTGCTGCTACATGCTATGGTTGTATAACACTACCACTACCGCTACATGCTATGATTGCATAACACTACCACTGCTGCTCCATGCTATGGTTGTATAACACTACCACTGTTGCTCCATGCTATGATTGTATAACACTACCACTGCTGCTCCATGCTATGATTGTATAACACTACCACTGCTGCTCCATGCTATGATTGTATAACACTACCACTACTGCTCCATGCTATGATTGTATAACACTACCACTACTGCTCCATGCTATGATTGTATAACACTACCACTACCGCTACATGCTATGATTGTATAACACTACCACTGCTGCTACATGCTATGATTGTATAACACTACCACTGCTGCTCCATGCTATGATTGTATAACACTACCACTACTGCTCCATGCTATGATTGTATAACACTACCACTACTGCTCCATGCTATGATTGTATAACACTACCACTACTGCTCCATGCTATGATTGTATAACACTACCACTACCGCTACATGCTATGATTGTATAACACTACCACTGCTGCTACATGCTATGGTTATATAACACTACCACTGCTGCTACATGCTATAATTATATAACACTACCACTGCTGCTACATGCTATGGTTGTATAACACTACCACTACCGCTACATGCTATGATTGTATAACACTACCACTGCTGCTACATGCTATGGTTATATAACACTACCACTACCGCTACATGCTATGATTGTATAACACTACCACTGCTGCTCCATGCTATGGTTGTATAACACTACCACTACTGCTCCATGCTATAATTGTATAACACTACCACTGCTGCTCCATGCTATGGTTGTATAACACTACCACTACTGCTCCATGCTATAATTGTATAACACTACCACTGCCACTCCATGCTATGGTTGAGTCTGTCGGCCATTGTCCACTATCTGGAGGATTGGGTTACATCCTCAACACACCGGTGCTTTTCCAGGAAGTGAACCCAGGACCCTCAGTACACACACATGCTACCTACTGGTGTAAGATACACTTTGAACTCCTGATACTGGTTACCACATAGACTCGACCTGACCTAGATTTGAACCAAGTCCTTTGATCCGGTATTACATAGTTCCTGAACGCTCATACCGGGATTCAAACCCAGGCTGGTGGAAATACCTCCTCTACATCCCCTCCGGGGACGGGTAGTAAGATACGGACCATAGAACATTACCAAGCAGTAATGACAGTAGTGACGACACACTAATCTAACATTGCTGGAATATCAGGGACTAGCACACTAACACACACTAACACACACTAACTCTGACAGTAGTGATAAACCCTCTCTGTACGCCGGGATCTCAGAAAATAACAATAAAAACAATAATGAAAGAGCGCCCGCCTAATGAGCCGGTCAGTCTCGATTGAACATTTTTAATTATTTTCCAGCCTTCCTGTCCCCTTCATCCCCTGGAATCCCTGTTTCCATGTCATTAAGAGAATTGTAAACTCACCAACTCCCCTCTACCCCCTAAATACCCCGTCTTACCCCCTTTTCAACATGAACCAAAGAGTTTGTGAACGCCCCGAGAAGAGAACCAAGAAGGGGAGGGGAGTGGTCCCGGAACAAATCTTGAATGAAAAAATTATGTAATCCACTTTTATGGGGAGTAGGAAACTGTTAACATAAATTGAGCAAAATAGCGCTGTGGATATTCTTACGACTTGCTGTGTTGAGGAGCTCTGGGACACTCGCTTCTGGAGGAGTATAGACCTCCATGGAGGTGGAGGAGTAATATCAATGTACAGTACAGCCGTGGTGGTTGTAAACCTCGCGAGTACCAAGGCTCTAGACTAGTGTTAGTGACAACCACGTCATGGTGTTTGTGGTGTCTTTCTCTCGCTCGGATGGCTGACTGTGGGGAGTAACAGTTGGTTAAGAGCGATATGGACCTCGCCTCAAACGAGGTAACCCTCAGATCGATACTGGATCCTCACAGGGGCAGCGGGGGACAGTGCTTCCTTCTGGCGATAAGGGAGGACATTTCTCTTAATGCTTCTCCACGGAAAGCTCAGCTGCTATCTCTTTTGGCGAGCAGGGACGTATTTACGTCCGACCAGTCGATAGGGCGGGTTGGTACCGTCTAATCCGAACATTTGGTGGTCTTCATTCTCCTCACTCCTCACTTGGAGGAGCACTCTCTACTCCGGAATTGGACCAGGACACGGCTAGAGACCGGCAGGAACTGGAGCATGATAATCTAAGGACTCAGGAAAAGGAGGGTGGAAGATAAATAACCGACCAAGCCTTTCCAATGAGGAAAGATTGGAAATAATAATAAAATATCAGTCATAGTCCCTGGACACCCTCAGTTAGTGGTGGGTACAGCGCTCCTATACCAGGAGAGCAGGAGAGTAGAGGAGGTATTTATTACCTGTATGTAGTCCCTCAGTCAGTAGTGGGTACAGCGCTCCTATACCGGGAGAGCAGGAGACTAGAGGAGGTATTTATTACCTGTATGTAGTCCCTCAGTCAGTAGTGGGTACAGCGCTCCTATACCAGGAGAGCAGGAGAGCAGGAGAGTAGAGGAGGTATTTATTACCTGTATGTAGTCCCTCAGTCAGTGGTGGGTACAGCGCACCTATACCAGGAGAGCAGGAGAGCAGGAGACTAGAGGAGGTATTTATTACCTGTATGTAGTCCCTCAGTCAGTAGTGGGTACAGCGCTCCTATACCAGGAGAGCAGGAGAGTAGAGGAGGTATTTATTACCTGTATGTAGTCCCTCAGTCAGTAGTGGGTACAGCGCTCCTATACCAGGAGAGCAGGAGACTAGAGGAGGTATTTATTACCTGTATGTAGTCCCTCAGTCAGTAGTGGGTACAGCGCTCCTATACCAGGAGAGCAGGAGAGTAGAGGAGGTATTTATTACCTGTATGTAGTCCCTCAGTCAGTAGTGGGTACAGCGCACCTATACCAGGAGAGCAGGAGAGCAGGAGAGTAGAGGAGGTATTTATTACCTGTATGTAGTCCCTCAGTCAGTAGTGGGTACAGCGCTCCTATACCAGGAGAGCAGGAGAGCAGGAGAGTAGAGGAGGTATTTATTACCTGTATGTAGTCCCTCAGTCAGTAGTGGGTACAGCGCTCCTATACCAGGAGAGCAGGAGAGTAGAGGAGGTATTTATTACCTGTATGTAGTCCCTCAGTCAGTGGTGGGTACAGCGCTCCTATACCAGGAGAGTAGAGGAGGTATTTATTACCTGTATGCCGTTGATGTGCCAAGCGAGGCTGGCTGGAGGGTTGGACTTGTGGGATGTGCAGTTGCCTGACACGTAATCTCCAACAGAGTATGAGGACAAGATTCCCTCGATCAGCGGACCTTCCCGCGGCAGTGCTGCCAACAAGAAAACAAGGACACTTTCATGAAAACATGGACAGTCAATGTTTGTCTCTAGCTCGTATTGTATACATACAGTACCACACAAGCGCACAGTGTATAGTTAGTTATAGTTTGAAAGAAAATTAAGCAAAATATTATTATTATTATTATTATTATTATTATAGCACCGCGTCTTACTACCCATTCGGGTTATACGCACTTACACTAATGTGTAGTGGTAGGGTGATTGTGAGATGAAATGAAGGACCTACAGTTTAACGTGGAATCCGAACCACGGTGGAGGCCTGGCATTCCCCACATTCACAAGATGTCTTGTCGGAGGTGAAGGAAGGATTTGGTAATCAGATAAATCTTTGCCGGGACCGAGGATCGAACCCCGGCCGCCAGAATAGAAGTCTGACACCTTACCCCTAGACCACCAGGTCACCATTAAGCAAAATAAGTTTTCAGTAAATTTCTCTCCTAAAAACAAACACATCTTGTTAATCACAATAAACACTCTTTAAATATTCATTTTCAAACAAACTGTTTAAGTATTTTTAGCAAATTTCAAATGTTTAAAAATAACTTATTTTTAAAAAACTATACAATTATTTTTAATTTTTAAAATAAAAACGTATGCTTATTTAACACGAAAAACTATTTCCAGATACTCATTTAGAACACACTCTTCAAAACCAGCTTATTTATAAAATTTCAAATTATCTAGATATTGTCGTGCATAAACTACCCTCAAATTATTCACTTTTTGAAGAATAAGCATACATTAATATTGATCATATAAAATATTACTTCGGCACCCATTTTGACCAAATCGCTAGTAATTTTTTGAAATATTAAATTAAAAAAAAATTCATGAGTAAGTTCAATTATTACGTAAGCATCTTAGGAGAGTAGCTTTGTTTATTTTCGCTGACAAGGGGGATGGGACAGACAGAACAATGCTTACGTAAGACAAAGAGAGACGGACAACAATGGTGCAGTAGCCCCAAATGGACACATAATGATTAACAATGTCGTGATGTGGATTCAAACCTGTCAAAATAAAATAAAACCTTTAGAGCTATTTCCCTATAACATATGAATATCAAATTTGAAAAAAATCCCCCTACACTTTTCATCTCAGGGAAAGACAGACAAACAGAATTGTTAAATACACTTTTTTTAGGTTCGACCACACTTAAAACAAAGATAATCTTGAGGTAAACAATGTTCACGATTACAATACTATCTCTTTATCTCGAAAAATAAAAATTGAGGCATTTAAAACTCCATTTCTGAACCGACTTATCAAATTAGCAAATGAATTATACACTAACGCAAATCTATAACGTGTACAACACCCAGTCCTCCGACCATTAATTAATCACAATGAAAGGGGAAACTTTAATTTGATAATTTTTTCTGGAAATATCTGGCATCGAACGCGATACTTTAAGTTCAGTAGGCTATACAGTCACGGCAGCCAGTGAGCTAAGTGGTCATTGGGTCTTAAAGCAAGATGTAGGTTTGAACATGTTCGTCAAGATATGTTTTAAGCTATGACATCATCTGGATGGAGGCATCGACTGTGCGTACTCAGGCCTTGCTTACCACTTCCTCAGGCCTTGCTTGCCACTTCCTCAGGCCTTGCTTGCCACTTCCTCAGGCCTTGCTTGCCACTTCCTCAGACCTTGCTTGCCACTTCCTCAGACCTCGCTTGCCACTTCCTCAGGCCTTGCTTGCCACTTCCTCAGACCTTGCTTGCCACTTCCTCAGACCTTGCTTGCCACTTCCTCAGACCTTGCTTGCCACTTCCTCAGACCTCACTTGCCATTTCCTCAGACCTTGCTTGCCACCTCCTCAGACCTTGCGTGCCAATACTATTACCCCTGGAGGATTGTTGGTAAGAGCATGTGACTATATGGGGAGATTAACTAGAGCAAGTAAGTTTAGTTTTATAGACCGTATTATATTTATATGCTACAAAGTTGAATCATTAAACCTATCTTAATATTTATATGACTTTGAGAAAATTCTACAGTAGTGAACTGCATAAAAGAACAAACTAATAGAATCACCTATTATAGACACATATAACTTATCTAGTCTCCAACCTTGCCCCAATCAATATACGATATCAACCACTGGCTGCACTCAGCATCAACACTCCTACAATCTTCAGCATTGACAGAAAGAGAGACTGTGACGTCATTTCCAGCCAAGTAGGACAGATCATACTTCCCCTCTACCACGTGATTGTAAACCCCTCCTCCCTCTTGTGTGACTGAGGCTGTATAAATAGCCGCTCAGTTGGTTCTGAAGACACTCTTTGAGGTCCACTGGACCGGGAAGCACGCTCTTTCTGTATTTAAAAGTAATATAAAAAACAAAAAAAAAGAATTTACCTTTAAAAGACACAAAAAAACCCTTTTAGTTAAAAATTTTCCCCAAATAAAAAAATTTTTTAAACCACGGCCCTTTGGCCCCCGCTTTTCAAAACCCAAAACTTCCAACCATAAGAAAGAAAACCCCTGTGCCGGTTTTTTTTCAAGCAAGGTAGGGGAAAAGATCAATATGTTTATAACCCGGGGGTTTTTTTAAACCCCCCCCCCGGTGTCCCCCGGGAGGTTTTGTATAAAAAAACCCCCAAAATTTGGGGTTTTTAAAGAAATTTTGATTTTATAGGGAAAGTTTTAAACGTTATTTAAAAAACCGTTGTTTAATCCAGAAAAGTTTTTTTCTTTTTTTTTTTTAATAAATTTAAATTGTTTGGCCAAAATAAACAAAAAAATTTCAAAATTTAAACAGGAAATTTTATTTTTCAGAAACCAGGCTAAATTCAAAGTTTAAAAAACTGAAAAGGTGTTTTAATTTTTAAAAAAATTTTTAAATAAAGAAAAAATTTTAATATTGCCCCCCTTACCAATATTAAACCCAAAAAGGTGTTATATTTAAAAATTGCAGAAAATTTAACCCAAAGGTAAAAAATAAATTTTGTTTAAATTTTTCCAAAAAAATTTAATTTTAAAAAATGAAAAAACCCTACTCCCTCCCTTTTGGTTAAATTAACTTAAAAAATTTTTTTTTATTTAAAAAAATTTGGGTTTTAATTTATTTTTTGGGGAAGCTTTATTAATTAAAAATTTTTAAAAAACCCATTTTAAGGAACCCCAAGAAAAAACAAAAATTTTAGTGAGCTTTTAATTTAAAAACTTTATGAAGGAACTTAAATTTTAAAAATGTAAAAACGAGAAAAATTGGGGGGTTTTCCAAAATTTTAAAAGTAAAACAAAAATTTACTTTTTCAAAATTTAAAAAGGAAATGTTTTTTTTTGGGTTTTTTTTCCCAATAATTTTATTAGAAGAGTCCAAAGTAATAAATTTTTTTTCGTTGTAAAAAATTTGGGGGATTAATCTTTTTTACAATTAAATTTATTGTCCTCTCTTTTACAGCCCAACCTAAGGGCTTTTCCCCTTGTTCGGAAAAAAGTAAATTGCCCCCTTTTTTAAATGTAAAAAATTTAGGAAAATGAAAAATTTGTTCAATGAAAAAAGGGAAGATTGGCTTTTTTACAGGAAAAATTTTGGTTGGTAAAGGTTTTTTGGCTTGTAACTTTGTAAGTTTTTTGGTTTGTAAAAACAGGGAGTTTCCCCTTGGTTCATTTTAAACCTTAAACCCCTTTTTTAACTTTTTTTAACAAATTTGGTTTTAACCCCCTTAAAAATCAGTTTGCCCCTTATTTAAAATTCATTCGGAAGTTTAAAACTTGAAAACTTTTTTGTTGAAACCCGGAAACCCCAAAAAATTTGAAATTTTTGGTTCATGGGTTTTTAGGGGTAATTTCTTAAACTTTTTTGGGCATTTTTTAAAAAACCCAAAATTTTTAAATAGTTTTTTTTTATTTTAAATTGTTTTAAAAATTTCTTCCCCTTTTTAAACCAAGTAAGGGGGGGTGTTTCCCCAAACCCCCCAAACATTTTTAAGGGGTTAGATGTCAACCAAAAATTAAGGGCCTTTTTTTACAAAAAAAAAAATTCAAATTCCCCCCAACCCCCCCCCTTAAAAAGGGGCCCTTTTAAAAAAAATGCCAAATTGGATTTTGCCCCAAAATTTTCAGGATAAACAAGAATTAAACCGAAAGGGTAGGGAAGTAGGGAAAGCCAATTTGGGGAAATTTCCAATTGGGGTTGGTGTTGGGGTTTTGGGGGGAAAAAATTTTTGGGGAAAAAAATCCCCCTTGCCCCCCGTTAAAAAAATTTTCCCAGGCCCTTTCCCCCAAAAACCTGGTTTGTAAATATCTAAAACTTTTGAAAAACAAAAATTTATTAAAAAGGGGGGGTTCATGGAAAAGGCAGTTTTCTTTAAAGTTAAAAATAGTAGGGTCTTTTAAAAACCCCCACCCCCAATTAAAGAAAAGGGCTTTTTTAAAATAATAAAAGGATTTTTATTTTTTAAATTTATTTTTTAAAAAACATTTCCGTTAAAGGAAAACTCCCAAGTTTGGGAAAAGGGAGGGGGAATTTCTTCCAATTAAGGAACAAATTTTTAAAACCCCTTCCCCCGCCGGGAAACTCTTTTTCCCCTAAGGGTTAAAAGGTTTTCCCCGGAAAAAGGGGAGGGGAGAAAAAAAATGCAAGGGGTTTGTCTTAAATAAAGCCTTGTCGGAATTGTTTAAAAGGGCCACCCCCCCCCCCCAACCCCCCAAGTCAAACACCTTTTGGCCCAGTCCAGTTAACACGTTAAAAAAAAATTACATTAATATCCCAAAGGGGAAAAATTGGGGAATAAAGGGTAATTTAATTTTAAAATTTTAAATTTATTTAACAAAGGTTGTCATTTAAATTAAACCCTGTTAAATCAAAAGGCCACAAAAACGGCCCTTTTCCCCCTTTAAAATTTTATTTTAAAAATAATTAAAATTAGTGGTGGAATGAAAATAGAAAACCCTAAAATTTTTAAAGGGGAATTAATATAGGGGTTTTAATGAATTTTTGATGCCCCAAAACCGGCTAAAATTTATTTGTGTTACGACCGTGTTTTGGGGGTGTTTTTTTTAAAAGTTTAAAATTTATTTTTTTAATTAATTATTTTTTTAATTTTCTTTATTATTTTTAAACCCCCAATTTTGGGGTTTTTGACTTTATAAAATCCCCAGGGGGATTCGGGGAAAGATTAAAATTTTTAACCCTTAATAAAAAATTTGGGTTTTTTTTTGGTGTTTTGCTTATAAAACTGGTTTTTAAAAATAGCTCCCAAATTAGTTAATATCTTTTTAAAATTAGTTTTTGTTTTTAAAATTTGGTAAAATCATTATTTTGGGGAAGTTTTCTTTAAATTAAATTTTAAAAAAAAAAAAACCCCATTTTTTCCCCCGGCAGAAAAAAAAACAACAAAAATTTTTAGCCCCCAAAGGTAAAGGGCCTTGGGAACCCTTAAGTGGAAAAAAAATTAAATAACCAAATTTGGGGGTCATGTTAAAATTTTAAAAATTTTTAATTTGGGCCCTTGTTAAATGTAAAACAGTGAACCCGCCCCGGGTTACGTTAACAACATTTAAATGTCCAGTTCTCCTTTTTTCAGATTTTTCCCATAATACCCTCCCTTGGTTTTACAGTGTAAAACGTGGGGGAAGGGTTTCCTTTTAAGGGTTCCGTAGAGGCCCGCCCCCTTGGTTTAAAAAGGAAACTTTAAGAGGGGGGGGTATTTTTTGTTCAAAAATTAACAACGGAATTTTGCCGCTCCTTTAAATTTAAAAACGTAACCCCCTTCCCCTTTACAGAAACAACTTAAAATTTCCCCGTCCCCCCTTTTTTCAGAAAACATTAGGGGAAAAATGTCAGTCCCCCGGGGTTTACCAATGAAAAACGGTAAAAGTAGTCTTTCTTTTAAAGTTTAAAAAAGGGGGGGTTTGGGGGTTGGGGGTTTGTTACAAAAAGGGGTAAAAAAAAATAGTGTCGTCTCCTTGAAAGGAATTAAAAAACATTTTTAAAAGTTTTAAAAAATTTTATTGGGTTAAGTGTAAAAACCCTTTGGAATTTTTTGGCCTTTGCCCGGTTTAACCCCAAATTTTGGATGGGGCCCTTTTTAAAAAATCAGGGAGGAATCTAAAAAAGGGGGGACACAACCCCGGGGGGCTAATTTTTTCCCATGCGGTCTTGGGGAAGGAAATTTTTAAATCAAATTAGTTAAAACTTTTAAACCCCCTTAAAAATTTTTTTTTAAACCCTACTTTTAACTTCCTGGCCCCTTTTAGGAAAATCCAAGCGGGGGGGGGTTTTTCCAAAAAATCCCCATTTTAAGGGTTGGGGTGTCCCATTTGCCAAAAAATTCCCCCCAAAAACCCAAAAAATCAAATAAAAACCTTTTTCCCCCTTAAAGAAACGCCATAAAAAATAGAATTTGGGAATTTTTTTTAAAGGAACGGGAAAAGGGGAAAGAAGGAGGGAGGGGGGCGGAAAAGGGAAAGTATAATTAAAATTTTTGGGGGTCCAGGGGAAAGACCTTCCCGGGGAATCTTGCCCCGCAAAATCCCCATTTGCCAGGGGAAGATTTTTACCCGGATAAACACTTTCCCCCACCTTTTGCCCCTTCCCCAAGACCAAACGATTCCCCACTTTAGGTCCCTTAAACGGCAAAGATCACCTGGTCTTTTCTAACTTTCAAACGGCAGAAAGGGGGGGGGGCCCAAATTGAATCTCAAAAGGGGAGGGGATTCTAAAAACTTTTTTTTACGAAAAAATGGTAGATCATAAAAAACCCACCCCCGGAACTAAAAGGGGGGTCCTTCCCCCTGGTAAAAATAGTTTAAAGTTTTTTTCAGTTTTATTTCCAGTTTTGTAAATAAACCCCAATGTTTCCTTTTTAATACTTTCTTCAGGGGAATGGGGGAAAGGACGGAAAAAGGGGAAATTTACTCCCCTTTAAAAGGGAGGGAGGGGGGGTCTATTAGCCCCTCCCACGCAAAAAAATTTTAGTCCCAAGGGTTTACGCCTCACATTCCAAACTTGGGGGCCCCTTTGGAACCGGAAAACTGGTTTTAAAAAAACCTTCCCCTTTCCCTTCCTTACAGTTCCGGTCCCAATTGTGGTCTGGTACTTCCCCCCCGCCCCCCCCCATGTAAAAAATTAAATTTTGGTAGCAGTAAACCTCCATTTAAAAAAACCCTTTTAGGGTTGGAAGGAAAAAATTACAACTATACCCTTTTTAAGGAAAGGGGAAGATTGGAAAACCTCC
Source organism: Timema cristinae (assembly GCA_039000515.1). NCBI lineage: Eukaryota > Metazoa > Arthropoda > Insecta > Phasmatodea > Timematidae > Timema > Timema cristinae. The sequence continues at coordinate 119,702 of JBCFYV010000664.1, forward strand.
CTAGGGAAAAATTAGTCCGGGAGGTCGGGGCAAAACCCCCAACTGGTTTAAAACCCCTCCTTTCCAAGGGGACGTAAAAATAACAAAATCAATTTTTGGATGTTTGGGGGAATTATCGGGAAACCTACCCTTGTCTCATCAAAAACCTATTGGGAAAGGGAAACGTTCCCTACTTCGCCTTTTTCAGCCATGAGGATTTTAGAAAAAAATAAAATTTAAAAAAAATTTTAGGTAGGGGGGTTTAGAGGGAAAAACAATAAATTTTCCCTTATGAAAAGGGCGAAAGCCTTAAAGGTTGCGCTGTTTGTAAAATTTGTTTAAAAAATGTCACACGTACCCAAACAAAAGTTATTAGATGTCTTTCGGTCCCTGGTGGTTTTTTGGCCCGGGGTCTGTCGTTTAATTTTTAAAGATTTTTTTAATTTTTTTTGGGGGGGTGTTTGCCTGCTATGGTTTTTTTTTTGGGTATAGTTGGTTTAAAAATTTATGAGGTTTTACCCTTTTAAAGTATCCGTTTAATATCATTATAAAATACAGAGGCGGGGGGGGTTCTTTTAAAAATTTAAAAAATAATAGTAACTAAAATTTTAAATAAGTAAGTTTATTTTCTTATCAACCTGTTTAATTAAATTTTTAGGGATAGTTTCCCTCCAAAAAGTTATATTACCCCAGGTACAGGATTGGAGGAAAAACCTCCCTAGTTTCAAATCTTGTTGAACCAACTTTCGGGGTACCCCCCTTCATTTTTTTACCAGTGGTTTTAAAATTCAGAAATAAAAAAATCCCCTTTTTCATGTTCCCGTGGGAGATAAGGGGTAAAACCCTTAACAATTAGATTTTCCCTCTTTTAAAGGATAAAATTTGGGGCCCTTCCCAAAAAAGCTCAAATTTAAAAGGGGAAAGAAAATTTAAAACAAATTTTGGGGCCTCGAGGGTTCCCGGTTCCAAATAAAATTTGGTTTCAAAATTTAAAATTTTATGAAAAACCAAGTGAAACGGGTTTAAAAATCCCCCGGCAAGAAAAAATAAAAAAGTAAAAAGTAAAAGGCCTTCCAAATAAAGTTTCTCCCCCCTTTAATAAAGGGGAATTTTGGGGGGGGGGGGGGGGGTTGGGGGGGGGGGGGGGAAATGGGGGGGGGGGGGGGGGGGGGGGGGGGTTTGGGGTTTTTTGGGTTAAAGATTTAAAAAAGGAAAAGAGGGGGGTAAGGGTTTGTTTTGGAAAAATTTTAAAAAATGGAAAAGGTTTTTTTGGGGGTTTATGAATTTTTTTTTTATAAAATTTTAAAATTTTAATTTTTTGTTAATTAAAAAAAATTTATGGGAAAAATTTGATTTTTGGTCCGGGGGATTTTATAAAATTTTCAAAGTATTGTTTCCTTTTTGTTAAAGGAGGGGGTTTGGGGTTAAAAAATAACAAAAAATTTCAAATTCTTTTAGCCTTTGGGTGGGAACTTTTAAAACTTTCAAACAAGGCTTAAAAATTTTTTGTCCCAAAGGGGAAAAAACCCTTCCGTGGAAAATTTTAAAACCGTTTTGACCGAATTAAAGGTTTGGAATTTCCCATTAGAAAACGGGCCAGGGGCCTTCAAAACCTTTTTAAACACCCCCGGGGGGTCGTCTGTTTTCCCGGTTAAAAAACCTTTTTTTGGGTTTTGGGTTTGGGAAAAATTTACATTTTTTAAAACTTAAAACATGTACCTAAATCTTTTAATTTTAAAAAATTTGGAAAAAGGGCCTAAATTGCAAATATATCAGTTTTTCCCAATGATGAATCGGTTTTAAAAAAAACCCCTGGGTAAACTAATTTTTTGGTTTAAATTTGATCCTTCCCCTCCTCCCTTTTCCATAAATGCGGTAAAAACCTCAATTTAAAAATTAGTTAATCATCCCGTAAAGGTTTGGTAAAATTTAAATTTTAACCCTCCAAGACCGGGGAATTTTGGGTTAAGTTATTGAAGGATTTTTGGGAAAAATCGGGTTTAACAACCTCACACTAGCTATACCTACCCCTTTAATGAAACCGGGTGAAAAATCTGGTAAAAACCTCACACAGCTATTTTTTCACTCTTTATGTCCCGGGTGGGAAAAAGGGAATTTTGGAAAAAACCCTCACACTAGCTATACTACAACTTTTATGTACCGTTTGGGGAATTCTGGTAAAAACCTAAACACTACCTACCTACCCCAATATTCTAAAGGGAAATTTGGGGGTCCCTTTCCTTCGAAACATTAAGTAAAACCCTAAACTACATCAAATTACAGGGGTTCAACATTTTGCTGTAAACATTTACTTTGCTTCTTTTTTTTGTACTTCCCCTGAGCTAATTTTTTGGCAACACTAACAAAGGGGGTTTGGGAAAATTTAAAAAAAATTAAAAAAAAATTAAAATATTTGAGAAAAAAAGTTTTTAAACCCTTTTTTAAATAAACTTTTTTGCAAAAAACCAAATGCAATATTTTCATAATCGAGAAAATTAAAAAAAAAGATATTAGAAACAAATGGATCCCTAACAAAAAATATTTGGATAAAAAGGGTATCAAAAAAGCTAACCCAAAAAGATAACAAATAAATAATAAACTCTGTTACATAAACTTTAAGGGTTTACGGGGCCCGTTCGTTTTTTCCGTTCCCCGCGCCAAATTTTCCTTTCCCCCGGGGTTTTTTCGCCTGGTAATTTTGGGGGGGAAAGCAGGCGGAACCCCATTTGTTAAAACCCAAACCAATTGACGCATTAGCGAGTCTGTAAGGGAACCTTGGGGCTCTGTTTTTGGGTTTTTGCATTTGTTTTTTTTTAAATTTCCCAATTTTTTTTTTGAAAATTTTTTCGAGGTAATTTTTTTTTTCCAAATTTTTCCAAAGGCAAAAATCTCTTACTAAGGTATGTAAATAAACCCACTATAAATTTTGTAATAAAATTGGGCTTAAAAAAACCAAAATTTTTAAAATTTGCGTAGGCTAAAAGGAAAAGAAAGCAAAGCGTGTTTTGAGAATACCCCCCCATATTTTTGTGTAAAAGGGGCCCCTATTTCGTCCCCAAGGTAAAGCCCCAAATTTAAATCCCTGGGATAAAATTTAAATAACTTCTCGGGTTGGGTTTAAGTATTTTTTTTTTGGTTTGTTTCAAAGTTGGGGAAACGAAAAGGCAGTGGAAAAAGGGAATCTATGATAGAAGCAAAAAAACCCTGAAAGGGGATAAAAAAAAGGGATACAAAACTGCCGTAAAAGCGTTTAACAAACCCAAAAGAAGAAAACTTTAAAGGGACAAAGGGTTAAAACCCGGGTGTTTTCAAGCTGAAGAATGTGTGAAAAAGAAAATAGGAAGAAACCCCTTTTAACTGAGTGGGTTAAAAAATTGCGGGTCTTTTAAATTGTTTTAAAAATGAAAAGGGAAACTTTTTAGGGAAATTTGACTCTGGGGGTTTTTTTTAAGAGGATGGTTTTTTCCAGTTAGCTACAAAAACCCAATTTTTCCCAAAAACCCTTTTTCAACAAAGAAAAAGGAAAAGGCTGGCAAAAATGGCAGCGCTTTTCTTGAAAAAAACACCCCAAACTTTCTGTTAGAAAACCAAAAAATCTATCCCTTGGCTGGGAATTCAAGGTTTTCCGCTTAAAAAAGGGTTCAAAAATTTTTTTTCCATATTCAAACGGGAAAGCTAGAGAAGTTTTTTCCCTGATCTTTCTAGAGTATTTAATGTTTCCCGCAAAAAAGGGCAAAAATAATAACACCCCAAAGGAAAAAAAGAAGAACCTCAAGCCCCTTCCCTGCAAACGGGGAGCAACCATCACGGGCAGCCCTGTTGCATGGCTCCCAAAGGGAAATTTCGTTATCCCCATTTTAAAATCTTTCCTCAAAGCAGGGCGGGTGTTCCATCTAGAAACCTCGATGGGTTTTTTGTCTCGGGAAAAATGGGGGGAATCAGGGCCCCCTTTTTTTTCCCCAATGGTTTAAAACTTTTTATTTCAAAGTGAGGCCAAACCTAAAGGGAAAACCCAATTGTTCTTGTCTTAGAGGGCCAAAAAATTCACCCACCTGCAACCAAATATTTTTGATAAGAGACCCCGAAAAAATTGGCGTCTCAATTTTTTTTCCCTTTGCCCCCAAACATTCTAAAAAAGCCAAGTTTTGCAACCCATGGATGGCCCTTTCATTTTTCCCCTTCTTAAAACATACAAAGCAAAATCTTTTTGAGTTTATTTTCTAAAAATAATCCGAACCGAATTGTCAGAAAGCTTCGGGTTTTTGCTTAAAACTTTTTAAGGAAAGGCATGTGAAAAGCTGAAAACCCTGGAAACACAATCAAGGGATTCGGGAAGGGAAAAGGGCCTCTTTTCCATTAAAAACCCCCAGATTTTTTCCCTTGAAACCGAATTTTTTGTTAGTCAACTGGGAATCAATTTGCCGTTCAAAAAGCACCCTTTTCAACATCTAGACTCCGTGACACGGGACGTTAAAAATTCGTTGGGCCCCCTTTAAATTTCCTGAATTGTTTTTTCCCAACCCCTGAAAATCAATCCCCAAGATTTTGTTTTTTAAACATGGGGATGCCTTCTTTCCTAGAAAAAAACCCCAAAAAAGGTTCTTTAAGAAGTTCCAGAAATTTCTCCCAAAAACCCCTTAAAAACCAGGGCGGTAAAAACGTTTTTAAAATGACAGGAACCCACAAAAAAGGAAAAAATTTAGGGGGGGCTAAAAAGAAAATCGAAAGGCAGAAAAGTTGAAAACAACCACCATAAAGAGTTTTTCGAAAGAAGTTTCCCTTTTGCTTCCCTTTTCCCCAAACCCTTTTACTAAAACTTTGGGATCCTAAAAAAAAAAAAACCGAGGAATCTAAAAAAACCCTTTCTTAAACTCTTAAAAATCCAAGACCACCACCGCAACTTCGTCATCGGGGGGGGGGGGGCCTCCCCTGGAAAACTATCATCATCACAAAGTTTCCCGTAAAAATTTCCAACCCCCCAAATCAATACTCAGAAAAAAAAGGGTCTGCTCGCCAACAGAAGCAAAGGGAAAACCCCTTCCTTGATACTTCAAGTGACGGTTCTTCTTATGATGAGAACCGGAAGGATTTAGGGTGTCAACAAAACAAAGGGTTTAGTGTTTGACGATGTCGATTGTAAATTTTAAGGGGGAAAAAAACCATTTTCTGGGGGACAAATGCGGCGAAAAAGGGGATCCCATGTGGGAAATGCAAAAAAATTTGGGGGCCACGATTTGCCCCTTTTTTTGTAAAAAAAGAAACGGGTTTTATTGGGCGACAGCTGATTTGGATATGTGATTTGTTTAACTAAAAAAAGAGATAACTTTTTTTCAAAAGAAAAGATATTATTTTGTAAAAAGGAAGGGGAAAATGTTTTTTTTTTAATTTTTTTTTTTTTACTCATACCTTTGTGTTTTTTTTCCCAGTAAAAAAAATTAAAATTTAACATTTTTTAAAATATTTTTTGTGCCCTCAGAACTTTTTTTAAACCATGCAATTTTTCTTTGCATAATTTAAAATGAAAGAGGGGGGAGATGGAATCGGGGCCCACTCTTTTGAATAATTGGAAAGTTCATTTTTGGAATTTATGCTTTTAACATTTTTTTTTGGGTTCATTTTTTCCCATGTTTCACCAAGTGAACCAAAAGAATAAAAATTTTTAAAATTTTCCTAACTCTTTGGGTTTCAGTTTTTTATACTCTAAAGATCAAATCAAATTGGGGAAAGAAAACAAGGGGGGGACGATAGAGGGGGGGCCAGTAGCCTCTGGGATTTACCACCCATTTTGGCCCTACTTTCCTCTGATTTGGGTTTTTATAAAATAACCCACCCAAACTTTTTTCCCCCACCGCCAAAACCTATATTCCACACCCCGTTTGTTTTTACCGTTATTTTTCAATTGGCCTCATTTCCCAGGTGCTAATTACGCCCCTCACCTCCCATCCCTCGCCTACCAACCCCGGGGAAAATGTTGGTCTTGATGATTGTTAATTAATTATTGTTAATTATTTTTGGCTAGGATTGAGGTGTTGGAGTTTTTTTTTGATTGATTTTTTTATTAAACTTCCCCGCTAATTGTCTTATGTTGAATGGGGGCTTGGGTTTCCTCCGTCACAAGGCCCTGCCCGGAATTTGCCCAAAACAAAACCCTCCCCCCTTACGACTGTTAGGTTTTAAATTTAATTTTTAAATTAAAATTATTGGCTATTAAATTGAGGGTTTTGGATTTTTTAATTCATTGTTTTAGGGCTTTGTAGTTTTTTTAAAAAAACCTCGCGCAGGGCTGGGGGGGTAGAATGAACATTGGCCCCTTTCGTCACAAGGCTCTGTCAAACCCTTTCCCCGAACAGGCAGTACGAACCTCTCCTAACGATCTTTTTTAAAGGGTTTGGAGGGGTTGATAAAGGGTTCCCCCTGACTTGAGCCCAAACCCCCCCACCCTTCGAGGTAAAAATCGAAAACCCTGGCGCCAGGGGGGGCGGGGTCGACAATAAAATTTTAAAGGGACAAAAAATAAAATCGCGGGGGGTGCAAGGGGTTTTTCCCCTTCGACAGTTGGTGGCCCGAAAAGACGAGTTTAGACAAAAAATAGATATTGAGGTCATTCCCCCGGCCCAACGGGGTTTTTCCCTGGCCATTTTTTTGGGGGCCCCCTTCCAACAGAGACAAAAAAAATTTTCGTAAAACTGGGGTTAAAGGGTTCGCAACCCCCTTGGGTTTTTTCCCTGGTGACCAGTTTGGGGGCCAAAACAAAAACGAATTTGGGGATAAAAAAAAGGAAATTGAGGTCATTGCCCAAAGGGGCAAGGGGGTTTTCCCGGGGGAGACGGGGTTTTGGCGGGCAGACAAAAAAAAAATTTGGGGACTCGAAAGGGACAAACGGGGAAAAATAAAAATAAAATTTTTTACAAATATATATATAAAAAGTTTTTTTAAAACATTAAAAAACATCCCAATTATACATTTTTACAAAATGTCTCATTTTATTCTTTTATACTTTTTCAAAAATTGGCTCTTAATGTGTTAGAAAAAATTGTTTTTATTTTTCACAATCCAGCATGAAAATAGTAAAAAACCCCCGACAATTTAACGTGTATGTGGGGGGAGAACAGGAATAAGACCCAAAGGTTTTTGATGTGCGTTTCCCCCTAGCCCCTTGTTCTGGGGCGACGAAAACCCCCGCCGATTCTGTTTTGGGGTGTCCATACATCCACAACGAGCGTGTTGATAAAATCGTTGCAATAGTGGGCGAGGGTTTGTCGACCACATGACCGTCCGTTGGGATTTTTGGCCGTCCATTTTTGGGTCCCACACACCAAAGACGGGCGCCCACTAGGTCAAAGATAGGCGAACCCTTTTGAGCCCCGGCGTCTTTTTTTCTGGGGCTGATGAAAACCCAACGGCACCAGCAAAAGGCGTCTCAAAAAAGAGTTTTTCATGATTTGTCAAGACTAATAAACCCGAGGGGGGGGGAAGTTGCGTGTTGTTGAAAATTTTATATGAAAAGATTTAAAGTAGCTGCCCAGTTTTTTGACACTCTAAAAAGGGGTTTAAAAACACCGGCCCCCCAACATTTCCCCTTCCAACATTTTTTTAGCGGGACTTTAAAACCCGTAAAGTTGTTTTTGTGCTCATGCAACGAGATAAATTTTGGGCGTCGACTCCATCCAGCGGGAAAAAAAGGGGTTGAAAATACTGGTGATGGGGGCGAGGGGTTTTTTAAAAACGGCTTTATTTTGGGTTTGCCGCAAACGTCGGTTTGTTTTTTTTTCCATGAATTTAAATGGGGCGGTTATGGGTGGCACGCCCCCGGGACAGCCCCTTTTTTTATGGGGTTAAAAGCCGTTTTGGACCGGCCTTTTGAAGGGGGGCATGCCTTTAAAGTTTTTTAAAAAATCTTTTTAATATCCCCCCACTTTGGGCAGTTGGCTGTATGTTTTGGGGGGTGAAAAATAAGTTTTGGGGAAAGTTTTCATGGGGAAGGGTTCGGGGGCCGCGATAAAAGAAGGTAAAATGAGACAGAAAGGGGGCCGCAAACGTCTGAGGCATGCTTTAAAGGGTTGTAGCGTGCTATGGGACGTGGGGGGAATTTTTTTGCGTATAAACCCCAAAATGGGGACATTATCCGGGGGGGAAAAACCATAACGGGCAAAATTTTCTCCCCCGCCCGTTTTTTTCGATAAGATAAAAAGGGCCAAATGCGTCCCATGCTTGGTATGGGGATCAGTTGAAGAACTAAAAGGGGGCGGACGAGCTATCCTTGCGGATAAAAAAAACCCCCCGAACCCCCTTTAAAAAACCCCCCTACGTCTTTTAAAGTTTGGGACCCAATTTCCCGGGATATCCCTGAAATTTTCCAGAAGGGGATAAGGATCCTTGAATATTTTTTTAAAAACCCCGTTGGGCATCCACCCAGTTTGTACCATAAAAATATTTTGACTTTTTGGGGACGGGTGGTGAAAGAACCCGGATATTTAAAAATTTTCAGCCCAGGGGGCCCTTCCCACCCCCTTCGAGTGAAATTTAGGGTAAGGAATTTTGCGTGGTAAAATTTTCGTGGGGATTTTCGGGAAATTTATCCCAAAAAGGGCTGACGCTTGAAAAGTGATGTAAAACTGTCTTTTTCCATGGAAAGGGGCCCGGCTGACTTAACAGGCGGGAACCCAAAGAATTAAAACTTGTGGGGTAACCTTTCCCCACTGCATAAAACACTTTCTTTCGGGCCCCCAATTAAACCCTTGACACTATTTATTTTAAACAACTTAAAATTTCGGGAAAACGTACCGTTCCCTTTGGGGTTTTTCGTAAAACGTCCCCTCCCCCTTTTTCTTTTTCCAAACAAAATCGTTTGACCTGAAACCCGACGGGGGTTTCGCAACACGACACTGCTGCTTTAAAAATCTCTTCTTTTTCCAAATTATTTTGTGGGGCCCTTTTCAAACAGCATTTTGGTTTTGGGCTAAAAACGAAAATCTAAAAACCATTTTTATTTTCGGCTTCGAGTTTGGACGGTTTTTTCCCGGTACGATTACCTCTGACTTAAAGGGCCACATTATTTCTGAAACGCGGTACCACCATTTTAAATACGGGGAATGTTTTGCGGCGTTGTAAGCTTTGATTTAATTTTTGGGAGGACTCCCCAATCCCGAAAACTTGTTTTTTTTGGGTTAAATGTAGCGCCACATTTCCCTTTCAGGGGGTTTCTTTTTGGAATCATTCCAAATTTCTTCCCTTTCACGCCCGGTTTATAAAGGGGTGTAGTAATGCACGCCTTCTTGTTTTTGGGAGAATTTCTGGCCCAAGACGTCCCGTGAACTCTGCCCCCTTTTGGGGGCCCACTCTGTATACTTAAAATTTTTTTTAGGGGGCCGCTTTGTTTTAAAAATGCCCCGAAATTTTCTCTCAAAATGCTCCCCGTTTTGGGGATGGAAGCGTCCTCGGCCCAGGGCCCATTTTTGCTAAACACGGGGATGACGGTGAGAGGAGTAAAAACCACCCGCGTTGTTTTTTTCTGGGGACTTCTCATTTTCGTTGAATGGGTTTGCCATTTGATCGTCAATTTTTTGACCACCACTTTACTTTTTGCGGGGAAACTTTTTTTTCACCGTTTTGTGAAAAGGTTAAGCTTCCCTTGCCCCAACGAAGCCATTCTCGTATTTTTTGGGGATCTTTTTTGGGAAACCCCCTTTAAAGGGCAAACCCGGGCCCCCTGCAAACCCTGCAGAGGAAAGGGCCCGAAATAGATGTCGTCTAAAGGGGCCCAAATTAATTTAAAGGAACGGAATCCCACACTTTTTTTCATCCACCCCCATTTTCACTTCTTGGGCTTGCGGGGGTGAAATTTTGGGGGTTGTTTTAACGGGCGTGGGATTTTTAAAGGGGCGCCAAACTTTTCAGTTTTTACAAAAAATTTTTTTGGGAACGTTTTTTTTTTTGGCAAAACCCGGGGAAAAAATCTCGCCCCCCCCTAACGGTTCGCTGGTCTTCTTGCTCGACCAATCGTTGACTAAATCCACAAAAAATTAAAAATCCACGGAGAGGGTATTTTGGGAATACTAAACTTCTCCTTTGGTTTCCCAAGAGATCCGCCTGGGAAATGATAGGTTTTTTGTAAAGTCAGCTTTTTTTTTTACATTTTCTGTACTGGTACAGTATTGAGTAAGAAAGGGGGGGGATTATAGAAAAATTTTTGGGATTTCGGGGTGGTGGAATTTTAAAGTTTGGCGGGGGGTGTTAAAATCAAGGGGCAGTTTAGCGCTGTGGGCATTTTTTGGTAAAAAATTCCATTTAGACTTTGTCTTTAAGGGGTTTTTTTAACCCGAAAGGAATTTTCTTTTTTTAAATCCTTTTTTTTTCCGGGGGGAAAGGGGCCAATATCATTTTTCTGTGTTTCCATTATTTACTTTTGAAAAAGGGAAACCCCCAAGGACCCCACTGAAAAAAGGGGGGGGCTAAAAGAAAGGGGGCAAGAACGTTTTCCTCCCTTCGGGAAAAAGAAATTCCTCTCTTTCTTCTTAAAAGAAACTCCCCTTTCATTTGCCCGGGTTTGCGAAAACACCTTTTTAAAGAGCACTAATTTTGTTCTTCTGCGCTTTCTTATAAGGGGGAACCCCCCCTTTTAAAAAGTGTTGTAGGCACATTTCAAAAAACAGAGTCAAAACCAAAGTTTCCCTTGTCGGGGCCTTTTTTCCCAGAAAGGGCCCGGACACGTTGCTGGGATTTCAGGGCGAAAACATCACAGGGTACAAAAGGGGCCCTGATTCAGCATTTTGGGGACCCCCATGGTTTTTGAAATATCTTTTAAACGGGAATGTGGGTTTGTTTTTTTTGGGCTTTTGCGTGGTGGGAAAAACCCAGTACCGACTTTTGTGGGGTTCTAAAAACCCTAAACCCAAATTCCTGTAAACCTTTTTTTTAAAAATTTAAAACAAATATACCCTTGAAGGAGTACTTGTAGCTTTGGTGTAAGCCTCTTTTTAAAAACAAGGGGGGATTTTTCAGGAAAAACTTGTCGGGGCAAAGGGGTTGAATTTTTAAGGTTTTTTCCCCGGATTTTAAAAAGCACGAAATAATGTGGTTTAAAAAAAGTTCTTTACCCCTTTGGGCCATGATGGAAAAAATTTTGTGTAAGGAAAAATAAAGGCAAAATATTTTGTTTGGTGGCATCCTTTGGTGAAAAATCGACAAACCACTTCTTTTGGCTTCCACGGCCCACAGGTCTTAAAAGGATAATCAGCTTTGGAGAGCCCTTACAAGATGTCATCCATTTCAGGCAAAACCCCTTAAAAAATATGACCGGGGGGACTTGCCCCTTTTTTTTCGAAACCCCCCGGCTGCCAAAAGCGAAATAACTGTGATTTTCCCAAATTTTAAAGTCAAAAACATTTGTTTTCCAAGTGAGGATAAGGTCGGGCCTACAAAATGTGACTTTCCACGGGGCCGGACGGGCCGTTTAATGAGGGCCCGGAAAATGGATGTTTCAACTTTTTCCATAATGTTTTGGAAGACTGAGCTTATAAGCTATAGGGCCTTTTGTATTTTGGGGGTTTAGTGGGGGGGGGTGGGGGGGGGGTTAGACGTTAAAACAAAAACATAACAGTTTTAAACGGAATTTTTTTAAATCAAAAAAAAAGTATACCCCACAGGAAAAATATACTGGAATAGGACAATATAATATAAATTTTTTTTAGAAAAAACCCAAACAGTTTTTACAATAAAGAAAAGAAATACTAAAAATTTTTTACAAAAAATGTAAAATTTATACAAAAGGGGGGGTAGTGGCCTCTTACTAAAAAAAGATAAATACATTTTTTAAGAGGGTTTCAAAAAATTGAAAAAAAAAAAATAAAATTTAATAAAATAAAAAATTTTGATTATAATATTTTGGAAAAGATTTAATATTATATATAATTTTATACCAAAACAGTTTTATTATAATTGCCCTAAAATTTAAAAAAAATATATAAAAACAACAAAGGGGACAAAAAAAACCCGGTAGGTGGGGGATTGTATTTGGAAAATATAAAAATAAAAAAAATTAACCCCGTATCCATAAAATAGTAAAAAAATAGTTGTTTTCAGGAAGGAAAAAAAAAAAATTGAAAAAAACTAAAAATCTTTGAAAAAAAGGGTAATGTCAGGGAACTTGTCAAGAGTGAAAAAAAAAAAAAAGATGATTAATTCAGCCCCCCCGTCTAAAAAAAGGGCTTTTTTTTTTTTCTTTTAGTAGTTTCGATTGCGTTTAAAAAAGGACTCTGAACCCAAACGGAAACGAAATTAAAATCAACCCTTTAACCAAAGGGTTTGGGGGTGTACACGGGCCGTAGAACTTTGGGCCCTGCGAAACATACAAAATGTCCCAAGAAAATTTTCTTAAAATTTTTGGGTGTGGTATCTGTATGTATCTTTCCGACCCCTTTTCCCGGGATCATCGCTTTCAAAAACGTAAAAAAATTAACGTTTCTGGTTGCCATGGGTTTTTTTGGTGATCCCCCGAATTTTCCAAAACCTTTTTTGTTTTGGCAGGATCTCCACCAAACATAAATTTCGGTACGCGAAAATTTTTTGGGAAACCCAAACCAAAATACAAAGGCCCCAAATGTTTTTCCCCGGACCGAAACCCCGGGAAGTTCGTTAGGGGATGGTCACCAAAAAGAGTCCCCCGGGGTTCGGGGGGCCCTCCAATCCCCGGGGGCGTTTTTATAAATAAAAACGCTATCTGTTTTCAAAATGATACAAAACGTGGTCCCCCAATGGTTAAAGGGATGCTGTATAAGTGAAAAACCTTTTGGGCCATAACCCAGTCGTGTGGCTTTCCACCGGGCCACATTTCATTTTTAAAGTCGAAAAAACCGGAAATTCCCCGCATCCTTGTATAGAAAAACATAACCTCATCACCAACCATCAATGCGCTTTTCCACGGGATGAAGGGGAATCCGTCGGGGAACTTTTTGGGATTTCCGGGAATGGGACGTTAACAACGCTATGTGTGGAAAAAGGGTTTCTGGGGCCCAAATTTTCCCCATATAAAAATTTAAAAAAGGTTTTTTAAAGTCCCAAAGTGCGGAGCCCGGGTTTTTTTAAAAAACAAAGCCGAAATCGAGTTTTAATCCCTTTTCCCCTTTTCCCCTCATAATTTTAAGTATAAATAACTTTTTCCTCTTGTGGGGTAAAAACCCCTCGGGGCCAAATTCCCGCTGGCTTTTTTGGGTTTAAAATTTTAAAAAAAAATAAAAGTACCCCCCATGAAAAAATCCGCCAAAAACGGTCTGACGGTCGTAAACATATACTTTGGTACCCCCCAAAAATTTCCCGTGAACGGGTTTTCAACAGTGTAGCCTTTTTTTCCAAATGCTTTCCGGATATCAAAAAATCCCCCGGGACGTCTTTAAAACCCAAGCGATCTTTTTTTATCGTTGTGCTGAAAACGCGCCTTGATTTTTTCCCCCCCCCAAAACTTTTCCCTGCAAAAATTTAAAACATTAGCTTGTCTGCATCCATGTAGGCAATACGTGCATAAAAAAAATCCGGTGGAGGCGTCACTAAAACTTTGGCTATGCCTTTACTTGATCTATAACGGAAAAATTTTTGGGTTTTTGAAAAATAAATTTTTTTTGGGGGCCAAATGGGGTATTATTTTTGACTTGCAAACGTAAGGATACAATGAACCACATCCAAGTACTTTGATCTTCTCTCCACAAAAAAAAGGGTCGCTTTTTGAAAGAAGCTTGATAAAATTTGTGGGGCCCGCCAAAAACGCATCCCGGGGGCCGGGAGGGGCTCCTTGGTATACATCTTCGTCCCGGAGTACAAATTGGGGGCAAGTACTTTGTCGGTTTATTTCATCGAAATTAAACGAACACACCTACATCCCTACGGCCCCCCCTTGTAGCCGGCTTTTCTTAAACTTTTCCAAAAAAGCCATCGCGTTTTAACAATGAAGTTTTCCATTTTTCTCCGTGGGGAACTTTTTTTTGATAGGGGGGGTTCCTGTCACGTATCAGAGGGGGCCCCCTGCCAAAAAAAGCCCCAAAAACCCTGAAAGACTGGGGGTTTTTATCTCCACTTTAAAAAAAACCATCAACACTTCAACCCTAAAACTTACTCCTCTTTTGGCCGTTTTTCCAAAAATGAAGAATAGGGGACAGGGGGGGTTTGTGGTCCCCCCACCAAGCCTTTAGTACACGTTTGGGGGGGCCTGTTTGGTCTGGCACCGGGGGTTCCCAAACCTTTGGGGGGAAAATTGGGGGGATGGGGGGGGTTATCCGGGGGCTTTAAAGTTTATTTTCCCGGGCATTTAAATTTTGGTTGAAATAAACCCAAAGGGCCGGGGCTTTCTCGGGCATCAGAAATTAACGCCTCTCTAAAAAGGGAAATTACACCCTTGGCTTTTTTTCCCAGGGAAAGGCCCTTCTAAACTAAAGGCGGGCCCTTCCTTTGGGAACTCTACTTTATTTCACACAATACATTCCAACTCGCTTTTTTAAATCAAAGACATAAAAATTTTTCCCTTGCCCAAACCCGGGGTCATCCCAAAATTTCCCAAAAAAGTGCTCCTTTTTTTCAACTGAAACTCCCCGGGATGCCATAGCCCCTCTTTTGGCGGGTCCTATACCCCCGGTTTTCTTTTTTATTGAAAAAAGGGGGAAATGTCCCTTGGCCAAAAAGACTCGTCCAACCCTTGAATTTTTTTGGCATTTTGGACAACGACATGGGGGGGAAATTCGGGGGCGAGTAAATTTAAGGGGAAAGCGGGCCAAAAATGCATGGATATGATTTTCCCCCCGTTCATTATAAGTTTTCTGGAGCCATTTTTTAACCTCTACATATACGTTAAAAAAAAAAATTTCCCATTATGGGATTTTGCATTAGGCCAAAGGGTGATACCCTTTAAAATTTTTGTAGCTTAATTTGCTCTAAAAATTAAAAAAAATTGGGCCTTTGTGGTTTTCTCCCTTTTAAAATATGCGGGTCCATCGCCCCCACATTTTTTTTGGGGCAAATAATGGCCCATTTGCATCTATTAAAACACAGGCCTTTCAACATTCCTGACGACACATGGGTTTAAAAGGTTCGGGGGAAGTACGTCCCGGCGCCCTTTGAAGAAGGGTTCTTGCCTGGCCATTCAAAATCATAAAAAAACAAACATAAAAATTGCCTTTTTCCAGTTTTGGGCTTGGGGAGGGGCCCCTGCTTCAAAATAACAAAAATAAACCAAAAAGGAACATAGGTTTTTTGGCATATTTTCTACAAAAAGTTTAAATTAAAAACCAAATGTGAATACTCTGCTTTTTCCCAAACAAAAAAAATTTTCAAAAACCCTTTTCCAAAAAACCTTTTGACTTTCACAGACCGACCTGGGGCCCTTTTGCAAAAACGGGGGGACGTTTTATGGTTTAACAAAAAAAAGTCTTTTTTAAAACCCAACGCCCGTAGTTTTTACAAAAACCCCCAAGTTTTGCCCCCCGTTTAAAAAACCCTTTGGGCGAAGCATTTTTGGCAGGGCGGACTTCACTTTGTGCTCGTTCATAGGGATCAAAGGGCACACGAAATTAGCAGCAAAAGTACGAGCACTAAATGCAGCTGTCAAGGTTGTTATGACATAAAATTGGGGTTCTGCTTTTTTGTCGTAAAAATACAAATAAAGGGTGGGCCCTTTATGGGAATGTTCGGGGGGTGGTTCTCTCAAAATATGACCTGTTTTCCCGAGGGTTCCCCTGAACACAGTGTTTTTGTATTCGGAGAGGTATTTTTTGGGGAATTTTTTTCGGGTTCAATTTTTCCCAAACCAAACCTTTCAAAAGATTCCCACGGGCATCACGGCATAGTTACTCGGGGCTTCGTATTTTTGAATTTGACGGCCCCTTTAAAACCTTTTTAAAAATGGTGTTCACGTCCAAGGCATCCCTGGTTCTTTTGTTAATGTCACATAAACCCCCCCCCCCCCCTTTGGGCCCGACAACCAAGGGCAGGGGGAAAGGGGAACAAAGTGTTTTTTCCTTTTTGAAGCATAATGATCCCCAGGGTTTTTAGGGGCTATGTGTGCTAGGGGGGGGGAAGCGAGTTTTTTTCACAATAACGTACAATTTCCCGTGAGGCTCCTTGAAAGGGCTGAGTTTTTCAAAACGTGGTGCTGTCCCTAAAAAAAACCAAATTTTTAATTTGCAACACCCGATTACTTTATAAAGCATGGCTCGAGGGGTCTAACTGATCTGCTCACCTAAATGAGACAAAACACAATGTTAAAACGTAGAGTCCGTGCATTCAAAAGTAACGGGACTTTGGTCATGGGCGCTAACGGCCTTGCCCGCAGCCGATTGACCAAATTAGTAATGTTTTTTAAAAAGGCCACCCTAAATGCGTCACGTTTGCTTGCGGGAGCCCCAAAGGGATGTAGGGGAAATTTTTTTCTCCCCAATTTAAAAAAAACGCCCAATTTTTTAATTTCCTCTCTTCGAGGATCCGAAGGGGGACCCTTTTTGACAAGGCCCCCACCAAACCTGGTTTACTGGGCCCCACTAAATCCCGGGTTGAGGAGCCGAAGACGGTCCCGCTGTCCCCCCCCAAAAACCAAACGGGGTTGTGGAAGAACCAAGGCCCCCGTCTCCCACACCGCAGTTTGTGCTCCTTGGAAATTGGTTTTGGGGGACTATTTTAAAGTGTTGGTGGGGGGAGGACTGGGGAAACCATTTTCCGCCTCCTTTGAGTTTTAAAAACCCCCAAAGCACTTTTTAAAAAAGGAAACCCTGTTAAAAAACAGGGCGCAAAAATTTTTTGAAAAAACTAAAAAAAAATTTAAAGCCCAGGGTGAAATAAAACTTTATTTTCAGCTCCTTTTTGGATTCAAACCAGTTCCCTTGGCACTGGCAAAACATAAAGGCCCCTCTCTTTTTAAAAGTTGGGCTAAATCAACAAAAAAATTACTTTTGGCAATTGCAAAAATATCTGTAAATTTAAATACCGAAATTAATTTTTCGAAACAGTTTTTCCCGGCGCTATCTGCGGGCACAACAAGCAAGCACATCCACACAAACACGTAAAAAAATAAAAAATTTGGCCCAGAATTAAGTTTACTTTTTGGGAAATAAAAAATATTGATCGGGGGCACATTGTAAAATTGGGGAATTTAATAAGGTCCTTAAAAAAGGGGGGCAAACAATTTTTTTTTTAAATTGTTTTTTTAATGTTTTGTACGGGGAAAAAAAAACCCCAGGACCCTTTAGTTTACTAGGGGCAAAACCGCACTAAAATTGGTAGAAAATTTGATTGGGGGCCCATTGAAAAGGGTGATGGAAAACCCCGGGATTAAAAAAAAATTTTTTAAAACAGAATATTAATTTAAAAAAATTTCAAGTTTTTCCAAAATTTAAAAATTATTTAAAGAAAATTTTGTCGTAAAATTTTAAATCTTTTAAATTAACCCGAAATTTTTTTTGGCAACATTAAATTTCTTTTTCCCTTTTTTAAAGTGACAAAATTTATTTAAGTGTACTTGCTATATAAAATTCAATTAATTAAATTTAATATTTAAAATGTTAAAACAAATTAATTTAAAAAAATTTACAAGATCCTCAAAATTTTCTCACGGATAGGGGAAAATAAACCCGGGGGGGACCCCTTTTAAAATTTCGTTACTTGGAAAAAAAAAAAAAAAAAAAAAAAAAAACATGTAAAAAAAATACCTGCCCAAGCGAAATTTTTATTTATCGCTATTAAAGGGGACTAAACCGGGGCCAAATTTTTCGCTTATGCCGGGGAATCGAACCCTTTGGTTTTTTTTTTTAACGTATAAATAAAAGGGGTAGTAAAACGGGGCCCTAAATTAAGTGGGGATTTTTTTTAAAAAACGGCAAAATTAAAAATATATTTTTCCCCTTTGTTAATTATAATGCAGATATATAATTTTATATATTTGTTTTCATTTTCTCTGCCAAAAACTGCAGACAAACTTGTCTGCTTTTCCGAAAATTGAACAATTTTAACAAAAACCTTTCTCAGAACGAGCAGCTGACAAAGGGTTTTTATATGAAAGGGAAAAAACGGGATTTGAAAAGAACAGGATACATATAGGGCTATTTTCAAGCTAGTGGCTTTTAATTTTTGGGTTTCTTGTAGACGTTTCTTTTCAAAATTAGGTGGTGACGATCCAAACACACCAAACAGTGGGGGCGCATTTTCCCCCGGGCCCTATAGGGGACGGGGAGGCATAAAAGGGGGGCCTGCGAGAGGAAGCCTTTTTTGGGGTTGGGTTTTTGTTGGGGCGGCGGGGGGTGGCCTGAGGGGCGCCGGTGGCCCCGTTTCCTTGGGAACAGACCGGTGGGGGGGCCTCCCGGGTGGTTAAAAACTTGCACGCCCGCGCTACCTGCCCCGCAGGCCCTCATCCCAGCCCCGTATAACTCCCAGTTTTTCCCGAAAAAAAAATAAATACTTTTTAAATTTCAATTTACAGGAAATAAAAACCCAGCAAGTCTATCGTAGGACGCTAATTACCCATGGACCCCGTCGCCCCTCCCCCTCCCGCAAATCCTGTCTTCTGTAAAGTGGGAGGGAAATGGGTTTAGGGGTTTTTGGGAAAACCCACAGGGTTTCGCCACCTTTTGCCAAAACGTCATGGGCTCATCATCTAGAAAGAAAAAAAGAATTCCGGTTGGGACCAAAACCCCCTTTTTAAATAAGGTTTAAAAAAGTTACTATTTAAAATATACAAAAAAAGATTTAAAACATACCTGAATTTTTCCCAAATTTTTCCCAAACGTCAAAAATCATTTTGATGATTATAGTTGTCAATTTCAAAAAGAAAAAACCCAAAAAGTGATGGGTTTAGGTTCTATTTAACCCATCTCAAAGGGCTTTTCCGCCTGAAAAGCCTAGTTTGGGGGAATTTCACATCTGCGCATGCCCAAACCCCAGCCAAACTGGGTTTCAAAATCCCGGGTTTTTTTCCCTCATACACCTTTTAAGCGGCCCCGATGGGTATGGGTGTTTCCTTTTCAACGCTCTGTTCATTGGGTTTGGGGGAAACACCGGGGTTTATGTTTTTGGAAATGCTGTCATAGACCTGGAGAGTTTTTCAAATCTCCATCTAGGCATATGGGAGGGCAGACTTCCTAATAGCGAAAATTTGTAAACTAAGGCACATAAATTTTAAACGGGGAGTTTAAGACCTGGTGATAAATGTGTGTACCCAACTCACTAGCAATTATGTTTGAGTTTCCCCGGGTTTTGATAATAGTTTTGGGAAGGTCGGGGTTTTATCCCTCAGCAAGGGTTTTTTATTTTTCTTTGGGAAAATTTCAATACATTCGCTTTGTAAAAACTAATTTATTCAGCCCCTTTCTTCTTTTTTTAAAACATTTTTAGGGCATGTAAAACGATGGGGGAACTGTTTTTTTCTGTAAAACGGGGTATTATAAAGGTTTTTTAAATTTAAAATTCAGAATTTTTTTCTAGTAAACTTTCCCTTCTCCCCGTGGGTGCTGCACTTATTTTACTATTGCGGAAAAAAGGGGCCCCCCAAATTTTACTTTTTTTTGTTAAAAAGATGGGGCGACAATAACGTGAATGGGTAATAGTTTGAGGGTCCCCCGGTTTTTGAAACCCCCCTGAAAAGTCCCCGTTTTAAAATAAACTGAGGGGTAAAAAAGCGACTTTGCACTTGGTCAAACGTGCCCACCCGGGTTTTAAAACCTTTCAACTGGAATTTTGTGAAAATGTTCTAAGGGGTATAAAATTTTTTCATTAATTTTTCAATACTAATGTTTAAAAATTTTCGTTACATTAATTTTTGAATACCCAATGTTTAAACTTTACGTAAACATTAATTTTACAATAAATAAAAGTTTAAAACTTAATTAAAAAATTTTTTTATGATTATTTTATCCTATTTCGGGAAAAAATTAACTGCTTGACATTCAAAAGTCTTTTTCAGAGGTGCCAATGGTTGTGGGGTTTTTGGGGGGCCTTTTCAGTTTAAAAGCTGGATCCAACCCCTGTTTGGGGGGTTGGCATTCACACATTCACAAGTCCCTTTTCAGAGGGAAAAGGGAAGGGGTTTTACAATAAATAAAAAAGTACCGGAAAAACCTTTTGGGTTGAACCTCATATCCTCCCCCCCCCCCCCCCCACACTTGGAGTTGGCCCGGTTTACCCCCAAAAGTTTCTTTCCTGTGCAATTTACTGAGTTTTCCGGGACTAATAATTATTAACCTTTTAAAAGGGAAAAGAGAGGAGAAAAGAGAGAGAAAGTTTATTATGGTTTTAAAAACCCCCCAGGGTTTAACCCTTTGTCAACAGTGGGCGGTTTTCGATGAACCAAGAGGATGGGGAAAAACTGGGGAAAAATATGGGGAGGGATTTAAAAAACCGGAATTTTTTTAATTTACATTCTATTAGCCATGAGACCCCGTACCCCCAAAAGGGTTTAAAGAGTCTTAAGGAGGCCCCAGGGAAAAAAAGGGGGGGGTTTTAAAATTTTGGGATTTTTCTTTCCCCCAATTTCGCTCGCGTTTTTCTAACGAAACCCTTTACGGGTCAAATTTCCCGGGGGGGGAATTTCCCCTATAATTTTTATGTCCGCAAGTGAAAGGGCCGGGATTTAGAGGGGTAGGGACGTTTACATGGAAACACTTCACGAGGGAAAAAATTTTACACTAGGTTTGGCGGACCATGGGGAAAGGGGGGCATGTTCCCCCCCATAAATAAAAACCCAAATCCTAAACCAATTAAATTTAAATTTAAATTAGCAAAAATCAATTAACAATCATTTAAAAAATTTAAACGTCAAAAACCAACATTCTGGGGGTTTGGGAGTGAGAGGAAATTTAAACAGCACTTTTGGGGAAAAGAGGGGTGGGGGAATCAAACGGGGTTTTGGAAAGGGAAAGGGCAGGGGGTGGGGGAGGAGGGGGCTATTTATAGCAGACAATCAGAGAAAAATAAAGGGTTTAATTTAAAATCACAAACCTACTCGCCGGGGTGAAAGTAAGGGTTTATGAGGGCGTCCACCGAGCTACTTTGGGGCCCTTAAACCCTTTTTGAATAAGTAAAGGGATTTGGTTTTCCCAAAAAACACAACCCCCCCAACGAGATATGTCCTGCTAAAAGACGCTAAATTTTATTCTTTAGTTTTAGCTTTTTTCATCGTAACGCTAATGTATCCCCTTTTAAAAAAAATCTTTAAAAATTTTTTTTTTCATTTAAATTTTTTTTATTTTTTCCTCTTGCCAAAATAAAACTTTAAAAATTTTTTTTTCATATAGAGAAAGGGGTTTTTTTTTTTTACCATTTAAATTTCCCCCTTTTCTAAAATTCCTAAGCTTCTAAAGGTTTTTTTTAGTTTTTTGTTGGGTGTTACTTTTACAAACTTTTAAAATTTAAAAATTTTTTCACAGGCCGAAAATGGAATTTTAAAGGGTACACCCCCCCCTTTTTTATTCTTTTTCATTATTTTTAAAAATTTTTTTTTTGAAAAATTTTTGGGGGGCCCAAAGGGTAAATTTGTTTTTATAAAAAAGGGAAATTTATTTAAAAAAAAAGAAAAAGGAAAAAAATTAAAAAAAATTTGATTTGATGAAGAAAAAACCCCCCCCAGGGAAAAAAAAAAAGTGTTGCAAGAATCCAATCGCATGCGCAAAGAAAAAGAAAGAGGGGAAAAAGAACCAATTAAACCCCATTTCACCATTCCAGCACCTCACAAAAATGATTCAGCCCAAAACTACAAAACAAACATCCGAGCCCTTTACCCCCGGGGGGCGTAATAACTGACCGAGCCCACCCAATTTTGAGCGGCGGAAACCCCCTAGAGTTCGCGGGGTAAAAAGAAAAATTCCAGAGAGTTTTAGAAGTGAAGTAAAGCCAGTTCTTAAAAAGGCACCGAGAAAAATTAAACCTCGTAAAAAAGAAGTTCGTTTTTCAGAAACTATGTTTGTCATGCATATACCCTCCAAACCAAACCCCTTTTATGGTTTCCCCCCCCCTTGGGTTTCCCTTGGGCCTTCCCCCTTTCTCTGGTTTTTAAGGGGTAAAAACGCCGGGGATTGGGAAACATGGCCGGCACTCTTCGAAATTTGCTTTGGATATGGTTTTTTAAATTTAAATTTCCTTTTTATAAATTCCCTTTTTCAGCCATTATTTTTTTTTTTTGTAAAATTAAAAAATACCCTTTTTATCAGAAATTGTATTTTAGATTTGATTAAATTTTTTAAATTTTTGAGGTTGTTCAAAGAAAACTATTATATTGAATTTAGGGTTATGGCTAAGGGTCGAAAGCATATCAAAAAATTTAATATTGCAAAAACGAAATTTTTGTTGGTCCCGGGAAGGGTATAAATGTTTTTCTGTAAATAATATCAATAATTCAAATTTGTTTTTTAAAAATTACTTTTTGTGAAACTCATCCCATAAATTAGGGTAAATTTTGGAAAAAAAATTTAACCCGAATATTTAATAAAATTGTGAGTAATCTTGTTTTTTCAATAATTTTTTTATTTGTTGAGGATTTTGTCTTTCTTGAAAAAGAAATTTAAAATTAAAAGGGTTTTAAAATTTTTTTATAATAACTGGTGATAAAAGCCTCGATAAAATTTTTTGGTTTTTTCTTAGTATCCTTTTCAGATTCAAAATTTGTAAAGTGTAATAATAATCACGACTGTTTGAAAACTCTCATAAATTTGTAAATAAAAATTTTTTTTTTATTTAGAGGGAAAAGAAAAGAGAAAAGGGAATTTTTATTAATATGGGCCTATAAATGTTTTTTTGGCGAGTAGATTTCATGAAACTAATGGTTTTATTTTAAAATTTTTTTTTTTCTCAATTTTTTTTTACTAATTTTTAGAAAATAAATTTGCCCTTTTTTATGATTATTTATATTTAACCTTTATACACATATTTAATATATTTTCACAGTAAAAGGGCCCATCGTAAATTTTTTTCTTTATACCCTTATATAAAGGGTTTTTTTTTTTATAGATATTTATGTTTGAGATACTATTATTTTTTATGAAAAAGAAGCGTGAGGACGGCCCCTTTACTCTAACGACTCGCTCTGATAAAGTTAATTGTTTTTCTTCAAATTTGAGCATTCTGTTTAAATTGATTTGGGTAAGGAGGTTACCCCATACATACCAAAATATATTAAAAAAAATATATAAAATTAAAAAATAATAAAAAAATAATAAAAAATAATAATAATAATAAAATTAAATTTTTAAATTAATTATTATTATTTTTATTATTTTTATTATTATTATTTTTATTAAAAACGAATTACAACAAAAGCTGAAAAGGGTTTTAAACTTAAAGAAAGAAAGAAACTAGGCCTCTTCTGTTTTAGTTTTTGTGGGAATCTTAATTTTTTAAACCCTTGTTTGGGCCAGTTTTTCCACTGTCAATTTTAAAATGTTGGCACTGTTTGGGAAAAGCCCTAAATTTTGTGGTGTACCCGGTTTTAAAGTCCCGGGTTGGGGGGACAGGTTTTTGTATTTCAAACTTCTCTCTGTGTTTTGATAAAGACAAAATAACACAATATTACCTCTTTTAAAAGTGTGTGACAAAATCTATATAAAAAACAAAGAAAGGGAAGGAAAATGGGCCCCCTTTTTTGATTGGTTTTTTTCCCCCGTTTCATCCCTTTTTCCCAGGTTGGGTTTCTTAAAAATTTAAAAGCTTATTAGTTCAATTTTTAAAAAATTTTTTTATAAAAACTAAACAATTTCCCTTATTAATCAAATTTTTATAAAAATTTTTAAATTCAAAAATTTTTAAATTAAATTTAACTAAAATTTTGGGTTTTTTTTCCCTGCTTTCCAAATTTTCAAATTTTTCCCCTCATCTAAATAATTCCCAAATTTTAGGTTTTCCCCAATTCCCAAAGCCTCTTTTTGAAAGTCCCCAATTTTTATTTTTTTTTCCCAGTTTTTAAAGTAAAATCCTGCTAAGAAAAAAATTTCAAATTTCCCGGTCCGGGGGTTTGGGAAACATGGAATGAGTCAGTGGTGGGGTTTCCCTCTTTTTTTACATTTATATTCACTTTTTTAAAAATGGGATACTAACCTCCGTACCAAAATGGGTGTACAAACTAAAAAGGAGTTAGGCCCCGGGGGCCTTTTCCTCTTGGGTTTCTTTCAGCGCTGATGAGCTCGGGGCATTGGGTTTTACCCGGTTTGGGCAGTTTTCCGGGGGGCAGAGGTTGGGGAGGGGGGTGTGTTTTGAGGGGCTAGGGTGCAAGCCCCCAGAGAACACTGCTGACAAAAGGGGGGGAGGTGAGGACCGAGGAAAACAGGAAGTGGGGGAGGGGGTTGGGGATTGAGGTGCTAGGGGAAACAAAAAACTCCCAGAGGTTAAAAACTGGCCCCGACACTTGTTTTATTTTGAGGCCCCCGGAAAGGAACAAACCAAATTCCCAAAGGGGGGGGGGAATTCCCGGGGTGCCAAAAAAAGGGTTTTGGCCCAAGGCTCCCAAAACACTGCTTTTACCAATTTGGGGAATAACCGAGAAACAGGGTTTTTGCCCGGAAGGAGGTTTCTGTAAAAACCCCCGGGGCAACTCCCCAGATAACACCCCCCGCCTTTACACGTTGGGAGATAAAAACCGGAACACAGGAGTGCGAAAAGGGGTTATCCCCGAAAATTTTTCTAGGTGGGAAGGCCCCCCCAAGGGAACACTGGAAACTTTGGGAAAACTTGGGGCCGGAAAACAGAATGCAGGGGTTTTTACCGATTTTGGGCTAGGGGTGGGAAGGCTCCCCCGGCACCTGCCCCACGGGGAAAATTGGAAAGGGACCCCGAAAAACAGGAAAAGCCCATGTTTGAAATTTTTTAAAAATGCAAGCTCCCCCGGAACACCCCTTTTCACGGGGAAATGAAAACCGTAACCCCTGGAATGCAATTTTTAAACGAGTTCCTTAAAGGGGTTTCAAGCTCCCGGAACACGCGCACGGGGGAAAAGGACCCCCGAAAAAACACAAAGGAATGCAGGGGTTTGAATCTTTGCTGGGGGTTGCAAGGGTCCCCCCCAAACACTGCCCCAACTGGGGGGCCTGATACCCCCACAGTTAAGTCCCAAGGGGTGTGGAAATCAATTTTTCTAAGGGGCAAGCTCCCATAGGAAACTGCACCGTTTGGGTAAACTAACCGGGGAAACACAAATCCAGAGGTTTTAGAGGAATGAGGAAGAAAACCGGGCTGTGGTAGAAAGGGATTTAAAAAGGCCGTTTGCAAAGGCCCCCTTACTGGAAACCCCAACCCCACGCTATTTCCTTTGGTAGATTTCCCCAACAGAAGAAACCCGGAAAGGTCTCCCCCGTCCACCTTTTCCAAGGTCGAACCTAATTTTCCCCCTTTCCCCTTTCCCAAAAACTTAACCCCTTTGTAATTCTTACCCGAAACCCTTTTTGGGAAACTCAACAAAACTGGGCCTTTAGAATTTAACCCCTTGGAAATTTAGAATAACCAATTTAAGGAAAATCAGGGTTTGGTTTTTCCCCAGAACTCCCCCGTCTCCCCCGCACAGTTCCCCTTCCCCAAAAAAAAAAAAAAAAACGCACCAATCTCCCCCCTGCCCAAATCCCAATTCCCCAGGAAATGCCCCAACTCCCCTGTCAAGTCTCCCTTCACAAGGGAAAAAGGGGACCGTCTCCCCCTGTCACAGTCTCTTCACAGGAACTGAAACCCTCTCCCCCCTTCACAGTCCATTCACAAAGGGAAATGCAACCCCGTCCCCCCCCCTGTCCAAAAAAGTCTCAATTTACAAAGGGAAATGCACCCGTTCCTCCCCTTTTCACAGTCTCATTCACAGGAAAATGGGACCATCCTCCCCTTTTCAAAAGTCCCATTTTACGAACTGCACCAAATCCCCCCCTGTCAAAAAGTCCCCATTCACAGGGAACTTGCACCAATCTCCCCCCGTCAATCTCTTTTCCCGGGGAAATGAACCCTCTCCCCCTGCACAGTCTCATTCACAAGGGGAAATGCACCAGTCTCCCCCTGTCACAGTCCCATTTTACGGAATGCACCAGTCCCCATTTAAAACCATTTGGGCCAAATCAAATTTTTTTATTACTTTTCATTTGGGAAAAAGGGGAATTTACTAATATTTTTAAAAAAATGTTCTCGCATTTGCGGGACGAGGTAAAAAGGATTAAGGAACAAAACCCCCCTCAATACATTTAAGCCGGGATTCCCAAGCCCAACCTCCCTGTCACCCAAACAAAAGGGGCTAGGTGAGAAATGACGCTTTTGGGCCCGCACGCCCCCCCGGGTGTGTACAAGCTACCCTTAAAGTTATGGGTGTGAGGCAAAGGGCGGCTGTACGAAAGACAAAATCTTTTAACCGATCCTTGTTAAAAAAAAGGGGGGGATTTTCATATATTTAACGTAATTTTTAGTTAAACGAAAAAAGTCCCCGCCCTGCTCACACACAACTTAGTCAATTTAAAATTTTTAATTTTTTAAAATTTTTCGGGCCGGGAATTTTTAACTTTTTTTCCTTTTCGTTTTTTTGTAAATCCTCAAAAGCAACATTACAAGGGGATGTGTTAATTCCCGATTTTCCCGTTTAAAAATAACTGGTCCCTTACGGGAACGATTTAAAAAATTTTAACCTTTTTTTGTTTCGCCGGGGGGGGGATTTTACATTTCCGGGAATGGCCCGTGCCGTGCTAAAAACAACATGGGTTTTGGAGAAGGTTCTCTAATGATGGGATAATTTTCCCCTTTAAAACCTTTTTTATTGTCTAACATTTAAAGTGGGGTATTTTTTACCCCCTTTTCTAACAGTTGGGCGTGGGGTATAATTAAACCCCTTTCCCAACATTGACGTGGGGTATATTTACCTCCCTTTCTAACAGTTGACGTGGGGAAAAATTACCTCTTTCTTTTCAGTTGACGTGGGGGATAATTTTCCTCTTGTCCCAAAAATTTTAACCGGGGGGGGTAAATTACCCCTTGTCTAAACATTTTACGTGGGGTATTTTTTTACCTCTTGTCTAACAGGTTTTACGGGATAATTTTAAAACCTCTTTCCCAACAGTTTACGGGGGGGTATATTTTCCTCTTGTCTAACAGTTTTTACGTGGGGGATATTTTACCCCCTTGTCTAACATTTACGGGGGGTAAAATTTAAACCCTTGTCTAACATTTTACGTGGGTATAAATTTTCCTCTTTTTCTAACCCTTGACGTGGGTATATTACCTCTTTCAACCCGTTGAAAGTGGGTATAAAATTAAACCCCTTGTCTAAAAAGTTTACGTGGGATAATTTTTTCCTCTTTCTAACAGGTTTTTAAAGGGGGGATAATTACCCCTTTTTGTTTTAACAGTTAAAGTGGGGTAAATTTAAACCTCCCTTTTCTAACAGTTTGACGTGGGGATTTTTTACCTTTTTGTCTAAAAAGTTGACGTTGGGGAAAATTAAATTTAACCTCTTGTTTAAAATTTTACGTGGGAAAATTTAAACCCCCTTGTCTAACAGTTTTACGTGGGGATATTTCCCCTTGTCTAATTTTACGTGGGGGGGATATTTTAAACCTTTTTGTCTAACATTTTTACGTGGGGGATAAATTTCCTCTAGTTCCCCCCCCCCCCATTACCCCCAAAACCCCCCCCCCAACCCCCCCCAAATTCCCCCCCCCCCCCCAACCCCCCCCCAAAACCCCCCCCCCCCCCTAACCCCCCCCCGGACCCCCAAAACCCCCCCCCCCCGACCCAAAACCCCCCCCAAAAACCCCCCCCCCCCCCAACCCCCAGTCCCCCCCCCCAGTTTTTCCCCCCCCCCCCCCCCCCACAAACCCCCCCGGCCCCCCCCCCCCCCCCCCCCCAAAAAACCCCCCCCCCCCCCCCCCCCCAAACCCCCCCCCCCCCACCCCCCCCCCCCCCCCCCCCCCTTTTCCCCCACCCCCAAAACCCCCCCCCCCCCGGCCCCCCCAAAATTTTCCCCCCCCCCCCGTTCCCCCCCCCCCTCCCCCCCCCCCCCCCCCCCCCCCCCAACCCCCCCCCCCTCCCCCCCACCCCCCCCTACCCCCCCCCCCCCCCCCCCCCCCAGAAACCCCCCCCCCCCCCCCCCAAAACCCCCCCCCCCCCCCCCCCCCCCCCCCCCAGGCCCCCCCCCCAACCCCCCCCCCCCCCCCCCCAAACCCCCCCCCGGGAATTTTTCCCCCCCCCCCCCGGCCCCCCCCCCCCCCCTTCCCCCCCCCCTAAATTTTTTAAAAACCCCCCTTCCCCCCCCCCAAAAATCACCCCCCCAAAACCCTCCCCCCACCCCCCCCCCCCCCCCCCCAAAAGGGTTTTTGGTGGGTATAATTAAATTTCCCCTTTTTATTCTTTAAAAATACCTTTCCCCGGGCCCTTAAATAGTTTTTTTAATTAAAATTTTTAAAATTATGGGGGATAAATTTATCCCTTTTTTTTAAAAGGTTTTACTTGGAAATTTTTCAAAATATTGCCTAAAGTTACCCCTTTGGGTAATTTTTCCCCTTTTTTTAAAGTTTAGTTTAAAAATTTTTTTAAAAAATTTTATTTTAATTTTTAAATTTAATTAATATTTTTCCCCGACCGGGGGAAATGTTTCTAGTTAAAGTTTAACTTTTGGGGATTAATTTTCTGTTTTAACATCTTTTAACCTAAGCAAAAGTTTCCCGGGGGTTTTAAATTTAGGTAAAAATTAAAAATTAAAACCCAAACTTTTCTTTAAATTAGGGGTTTTTTTTCCCCCTTTTTAAAAATTTGGGGTTTTTCCCCTTTGTAATTTTTGTTAAATTCGCTAACGTGATTAAGTTGGGGAAAAAAAAACCTTGCTTAAAATTTTTTTATAAACCCCGTTTAAACAATTGAGGGGGTAAAAAACCTTTGTTAATAAAAAAATTTTTTACCCCGCTAAAACATAATGTTTATTTTTGTTTTAAACATCTTTTTAAAATTTTTAACCTTATAAATTCCTCCTTTTTAAAAACCCCCGGGAAAATTTCGGCTAAATTTTAGTTTAAATAATTTTGTTTTTTAAAGTGGGGGTTTTCCCCTTTTTTAAAAATGGGCTTTTGCCAAGTAAAAAACCTTTTGGGCATTTTAATTTTAAAAAGGTTTATTTGCCTCCCCTGGCAATTAGGGGTTTTTTTTTGGGGTTTTTTGTAAAAAAAATTTTAAAAATTTTAAAAAAAAAAATTTAAAAAAATTTGTGTAACCCCCCTTTAAAAGCCCGGGGGGAAATAAGGGTTTTGGGGTTTTCCCAAAACATTCCCCCAAGTGCATGGTAAAATTTGTAAATCCCCGACCAATTTTTTTCATGTTTGTCTTTAACCCAAAAAACCCAAAAGGCCCGGGGGCCCCCCAAAAAATTTTTTTTTCTTTTTAAATTACCTTTTAGAGAAAGTCCTTTAGAAAAATTTAAGTTCCTAAGGTATAATTTAAAATTTTGGCGAAAAATTTATTTTCACCCGAATTTTTTAAAAAAAACGGTAATTTTAAAAACCCAATTTTTTTGGGTTTTTGTTGGGTTTTCTTGGGCCCCTTTTTCAGGACAAAAATTAATTGCTTGGCCCCGTAAAGTTGTGTAGAGTTAAAATGATATTTTTATTTTTTTAATTAATAAATTTATGTTTTTTTGTTTGTTTTTGTTTTGCGCCTCCGGCAAAGTTGCCGGGTTAAAGGATCCTTTTTTTTATAGCCGACCGATTGGGTTTGGACAAAATTTGATGGTTTTTTAAAGTTGGAAAAATAAAATTTTCGTGTAAAAAAATTTGGAAATTTTTTTGGACCCCTTTTTTAAAAAGGGTTGTTTTGGGGGTAAACATTTTAAATTTGGTAAAAGTTGTGTTTTTTGGTTTTATTTGGGGGATGGAAAAGGGTTTTTAATTAAAAATTTTTTTTGGATATGCCTTTGACAATTTTTTTAAATTCCCCATTGAAAAATTTGCCTTTTTTTCCCTCCCTAAAGGAAGTGATTTTCCAAATTTAAACCTTCAAAAAAATTTTTGTAAAATTGGTTTTAAAAAATGGGGAAAATTCCAATTTCCAATTTGGGAAAAAAAACAAATCTAATTCCCTTTTGCAATTTTTTTTTGTTTTTTTTTTTTATTTTTAAAAAAAAATTTTTCCCCCTTTTTTCAGGAGAATACAGGTTGGGTTTTTTATTTCAATAATTAAAAGCCAGGGCGAGTTTTAAAGTCCCCGAAAATTATGGGGGTTTCAAACCCCCAAAAAAACCTTGGGGAAAAAACCTTTTAAAAAATTGTTGGAAACACGGGAAAAAGCCCGTTTAAAAGGGTTTTTTCGGAAAGGGGCCAAAAAAGGGGAAAAAAACCCTTTTACACCCCCGGGTGTGTCGCACGTTTCAAGGGGAACTGTCAACCAATGTTTTGGTAAGCTTCAGGAAACTTAAAAAAGATTTTTTTTTCCCCCCCCGGAGTGGCCGGGAACCCGTTCACAAAATTAGGCGGAACCCTGGCAAGGGGGTTTTTGGGGCCAAACCTCGATCCCAAAAAAAGGCGGGAAAAGGCGGTCCCTTTTTTAATAACACCAAAACCAAAAGGGTTTGGCGGGGGGGGGCTGGGAAAGGGGGTAAATTTAAAAATTTTAAAAAGAATGGTGTCCCTCAATATTTTTTTCCCAATTTGGGAAAGGGAAAAGCAGCCGTCCCCTTAAAGGGGTAGTTTGGGGGGGAAACCCCCCCCAATCAAACCCCCTCCCCCCCAACCAGAAAATCCCGACTCTTGGTAAACTTTTAAAAAGATCTTTTTCCCCCGCAAAAAGGGAAAAGTAAAACAATTTGGGAAAAAAAACCCAACTCTTTAATTCCCCCAATTTTAAAATGGGCTCCCCCTTAACAGGAATTGTTTTTAACCCAACAGGGAGGGGCCAAATTTTGCCCCATTTTTTTAAAACAATGATAAATTAAAGCCACATTAATTTTTTTCCCGTGGAAAAAGGGTTTTTCCCCTTTAGCCCGTCCAAAACTTTCCGGCCCCCCCAAAGGGGAAAAACTGTACCAAAATTTGTGGAATTAAAATGGGGCCGGTTTCCAAATTTTAAGTCTAAAAATTCCCAAGTTCACGGGTTGGGGGAAGGGCCCCTTTCCCCAAATTTTCGGCTCTCCCCCGAAACCAAAATTTCCCACCGGGGGGAAGGGTTCCGGGTTTAATGGGGGCCTTCCTGTTGGGCACGCCAAACTTCACAAAAGCCGGGAAATGGTGGAAATTAAACGGTTTGGGGGGGGTTGTGTTCCCTGACACCCCTGCAAAGGCCACGGAAAACAAAACACACCTGGCCCGGATTCAAAAAAGGTTTACCACTGGCCCCCAAGGGCCTTTCACTTTTCCCCCACAATCGGGGGGCTTGGGGCCTCCCCTTTTCCAAAATTTGGGGGAAACCCAAACCATTTTTTTAATAACCCCAAAAAACATTTAGGGGCTTCTCCCCCACAATAACCCCCTTCCCAAAACGCCCACGAAAACCCCGGGGCCCCTCCCCTTTCCTTAAAGGGGGTAAAAATTGGGAAAATTTGGGGAGTTTGGGGGGGGGGGGCAAAAATTTCTCCCCGCAAACCCCCTCAAACCCCTGGAAACTTTTGGGAGGTGTTTTCTTCCCCCCGCTTTTGTTTCCCCTTTCTTCCCACAAAATTTAAACCCATCGGGGTTTCCTCCCCCCCGGTTTTTAAAAAGGGAAAAAGGCCTTCCCCCCCGGGCCCTTTTTTGCTTCCCCCACTTTTTTTTTTGGGGCCCCCCCAGGGGCGGGCCCATATACCCCGGTTTTACTTCCCCTGGGGTCGGGTTTTCCCGAGAACCCCCTTTAAAAAATTGGGGCCCCCCCCAAAAAGTTCCCCCCCTCCTTGTGTGGGGGCCGGGTAACCCTTGGGCTTTCAAAACCCAAAAGGGCCACAAAATTTTTCCCCGGGGGAACCAAAACCCTTTCCCCAATACTGGGGTTGGGGTGTTTGGGGGGGCCTTCCCCCCGGTACGTACCGGGGCCCCCATGAGAAACCCGAGGGATGGTTGGTGGAAAACCCATAACCCCTTGGGGGTTTTGTGGGTGGAAAACCCCACAACAATCCCCCCGGCCCCAATCCCTTTTAAAAGGGCCCCGCCTGGCCCGGCCCCCCTTTTAATTTTTCCTGCCCCGAAGGAACTTCCTCCCTTTACTCCCTCCAAACCATGTCCCCTTAAAAATTTCCCTTTTGGGGGAAATTTCCCCCCCCCTCCTACCTTTACTTCCCCCCCACCTTTCCCGGGGAAACTTTGGGGGGGGAGTTTTTAATTTTTCCCCAGGCCCAACTTTAAAGTCCGGGGGGTTTTGTTTTAGGGGCCCCTTTCCAAAAGGGTCTGTCCTTTTCTGCAGGAATGGGGAAATGGGGGCCCTTTTCCCCCTTTTTTCCCGCCCTTACCCCTTTATTTGGGGGAAAGTCCCCCGGGAAGGCCCCCCAAATTGGAACTAAAAACTTTTTTTGTCGGGGGAAAAACCCAACTTGGACCAAAGAGATCCTTCCCCTCTTTTCGTGGACCAAATTCCTACCTTTTTCCCGAAAAATCCCCCGCACCCGTCCGGGGGATGCCCCCTGGGGCAAGGGGGTCTTCGGGGCGTGGGGGTTTGTCCCCCCCCTTGGTTTCCTAGAAAAATGGGGCCTTTACCAAAAAAATTTATTTTGAAACCCCCGATAACCCCGGGGTTTACCCCAAAAGGACAAACCCCATTTGTTTTCCCACTTTTGGCCTCTTTTTTCAAATTGGCCCCAAATTTTTATTTTTGAAAATTTGGTCCCAAAAAATTTTGTCCCAACTCAAAATGGGAAATTTTGGGAAAATTGTATAGTAAACAAAAGCCAAATTGGGTTTGGAAAAAATTTAAAGAGAATGATGAAAAAATGTTTCAAAACCGTTTATTTCCCCCCAATAAAAGGGGGGTTTAAAGTTTTTATTTGGAAATTAAAAAGGGGAAAAAAAGGGCTAAAATAAAAATCTTTTTCCCCCCTTTTGGAAAAACCCCTTTTTTAGGGTTTTTAATCCCCCTCATGTTTTTTGTTTTTTTATTTTCTAAACCGGTATTGTTTTTAAATTTTTTTAAGTTAAGCACTATTTTTTGTTGGGTTTATAAAAGTTATACCTTTTAGCCCAAACACATTTTTTGCGATAAAGGAAGGGATAATTAATCAAACGTGAAATTTTATTTGGAAATTAAAATAGGTATTTTTCTTTGATTTTTTTATGGATTATGTAAATTTGAAATTTTTAATTTTGTTTTTTTGGGTTTTTGTTTTCCGGGATTAAAAATTTGGGTTTGATAAAAAAAAGTTTTAAAAAAAA
Source organism: Timema cristinae (assembly GCA_039000515.1). Classification (NCBI taxonomy): domain Eukaryota; kingdom Metazoa; phylum Arthropoda; class Insecta; order Phasmatodea; family Timematidae; genus Timema; species Timema cristinae. The sequence continues at coordinate 152,962 of JBCFYV010000664.1, forward strand.
TAAGTATTTTCCCAAAACCTTTTTTTTTTTCAAAAAAAAACAAAAATTTTTATTAAATAAACTTGGTTTTACCTTTTTGGGGATTTCCCAAATTTTTTTTAAAAATTTGGCCCCCTAAAATTTTTTTATTTGTTGGTTTTTAAAGGAAAAGGCACCCTTTTTCCCAATATTTTTAAAAAGGGGGTTTTTTTTATGGGGACCCCCCATTTTCCCCTCTAATTTTTTTGGTTACGAACCCACAAATTTTTTGAACCCCAAAAAAAAGAGGATTATAACTAAAATTAAACCAAATTGGAAAAAGGGGAAAATTTTTTCAAAAAAATTTTAAAGGAAAAATATTTTTAAAAATTTATTAAATTTTAAAGTTAAACCAAAAAAAAAAAAACCTGTTTAAAAAACAAATTAAAAAAATTTTTTTTTCAAAAAAACCTTAAAAAAAGGTCTTAATTTGGGGAAAATGTGTTGAAAAAAAAAACAAATAAACCCAAAAAAAAGTCTAGAAGAAAACCAAAAAAAATACACAAAATAGGTTTTTATTTTTAAAAAACTCATAAAATATTTTTCGTTAAAAAAACCAAAAGGTTTTTACTTTCCGACTAAACTCAAACCTCGGCGGGACAATCAAACCCTTTGTCACTTTTTAAAAAATTTAAAAAAAATTTCCACATTTAAATATTTAATGGAAACTTAAAAAAGTTTTTCGTTTTCAGAAATTTTCAAATTTTTCCCCAAAAAATAAGGGAAATATTTTTAAAAAACAAAATAATTTCTATAAAAATTAACTTTAAACAAGAATCTCCAAAAAAACCCCAAAAAAAAAACCTTATCAATTTAAAGAATTTAAAAATTTCTGATAACCACACAAGCAAAAACCCTTTTAAAAATTTTTTAACCTAAATATTTAAAAACCCTAAAAGGGAAAAAAAAAATGTGGTTTTTTTTTTTTATTAAAAAAACCAAAAAAATTAAAGATACTACGCCCAAGGGGCAACAGGGGAAACATTAAGTGCTCCCTTTAACAAATTTAAGGTTTTTTAAAAATTAAAAAAATTTAAAAAAAACACTACTGCCTACACTGACTGATTTTCATAACCAAAATAAAACCAAAGTTTTTTTTAAGGAATTCAAAACCCATCACAGTAATTTTTTTTTTTTATAGTTTAAAAAAAAAGAATTATTATAAGCCAAACCTGCTGATAACGTCCTAATCCTGAACAGGACTTTTTTGGAAAACGGCCAAAATAAAAGTCCATGAATTGTTTTTGTTCCCTCGTTATATAAAACTCTAATTTCCGGGTTTTTAAGGTTGGGGGTTGTCCTTTCTAATTTCGTCCATTCGCAAAAACTGATAGAAAAGGGTTCTTTGATTGATCACCGTAGGCCAGTTCTTTTTTGGTTTTAACACCCTTTTTAAAATCCTCTTTTCTACCCAAAAAGGGGAAAATAATAAAATGGGAGGGGAAAACCCAACAAAAAAAGATAAAAAGGAAAATTTTAAAAATAAGTTGATTCAACAAAATAAGAGCAGTTTATTCAATTAAATTACAAGGAAACGCTGATAACAAAACAAGGCTCATTTTTATCATGATTTTCAGTTGGAAAAATTTTTCTTGAAGCAAAACAACTTTATACATTAAAGTTGGGGCAAATTTTATTAATAAAAGGGAAAAATGAAATCCATCATAAAAATTTATGGTCCAAAACTATAAAAAGACAATACCATTTCGTATAAAAAATTTAAAAAAGCGATACAAAATTATAAGGGGCCTAAAGGGCACCTTGAAAATTATTCCAAAATTTTTTTAATTTTACAGAAAACATAGCATCAAAAATAATTTTTACTTAAGTTTTACGACCAAAAACAACAGAGTTTTACAAAAACGTGAGATTTAAAAACGGGGGAGGTTTTACTACCAGACCAAACCAAACTCCCACGGGACTGTCCCATCTAACTTAGAATATGGGGGCAAACAGTTCCAAACAATAAACAAAACTTTAAAATGTTTAAAAAAAAAACTTACTTTAAAAAAATAGAAATTTAAAAAGGGGGCAAAAAATGTAAATCATTCCTAAATTTTAAATTCCAATAAGAAATTGTTAATAAACTTACGATAATTTTTAAACCATAAATTTTAAAAAATGAAAAATTACTTCAATGGTCAAAAAAAAGAGAAAAAACTCTACAATTTAAACAAATTTTAAAAATAACTTGTCAAACTTCTAATAAGCACAAAACTGAGGAATTTACAGAATAAAAAAATATAAACAAAAATTCCCGCGCCCGGGGGGGTGCGAAAATAAAACAAAGGTAGGTATTTAGAAAAATAGACCGGGCATAATTTTTAATAAAATTAAAAATTATGAAAAATGAATATTAAACTATTATATTTCAAGAAGTTTAAATCGAAAAAGAAGTTTTGAGACCATTATTCCCTCTCGTCTAAGCCACGATTTTTATACATTTTACAATTTTTTCCCAGCCATTGTTTCCCGGCCAAAAACAATGGGGCTGTCGTCGAGCGTTGATCGTTTAAAATAGTTTAAAATTTTGGGATCTTGCAAAAGCCATTATATAGGGAATTTTTGTTGACTGGAGGGGGGGTGGGGGTACCCAAACACACGCAAGGGGACGTTAACCCATGGGCCTTGAAACAGTCCTGTAAGAAACCCTTTTGATTTCCCCTTTGGTTCCATTGGAATTAAAAACATGAAAATCTCCCCTCACCCGATGTTTTTAAGGAGGTTTTCCCCTTCCAACCCTCACGGGTCAGGGACATTTGTTGTCCTCTAAATTGACGTTTATATTTCAAAGGCTTAATTTTCCCCCCGCTAAACAGTCGGGGTTGGGCCCGGGGCGCTTTGTTTACCCACTGGATCTCCCTTACCCACCTCGCCAATCTAGGGGTTCCTGGGGCCGGGGCCCGCCTTGCAAAATTCTAAAATTGTGAGCAAATTTGTATTTTAAATACAAAAAGGGGGGGGGGGAAAATTAATACTTAGAATTGGATTTATAATGAAAAAATTTTTCCAGCATTGTTTTTATTAAGGGCTTCTTACCTACAGAACACAAAAAGAGAAAAAATACTATTGCAGGGGTCCTAAACGAGTTTAATTTATTGGATGGGGGAGTAAGATTTGTTGCGATACATCTTTTTTACGTCCCCCGTATGGGTCGGGGGGGCCCCCCCCCCCCCTTGTAAAATTTTACCCACGTAATGTTTTCAAATTTTTTTTTTTGAAATCTGCCCTGCCCTTTTGGGCTCACCAGAGGACAGATTTTAAGCTATTTTTTGGGTTTGGGTTTCCCGTTTCGCCCAACCCCGGTCCCAAAAAATATGATGTCCCTTTTTAAAAGTACCAAACCCGGGCCAATCAGAGCATTGCGGCTTTCTTTTTTAAGGGGAAAATCTGGGGGGGGGGGGGGGGGGCGCACAATTTTCCCGTTTTTGAACTTTTCTTCATTTTTAAGGAAATTTTTGGGGAGCAACTGGATTTGGGACACAGTCTACACCAGGCAGAAAGAACACGGGGTTTAAAAACCTATTTATCCCAAAAATTTTAACCTTTTTTACCCCGTCACATAGAAGGGAAAAAACAACACTCACCAACTCAGCCCAAGTTTTACTCGTCCCGACTTCCCTTACGATCCCCGGGGAAAACCCTCCTTTTAAAACCCCAAGGGCCAAAATAAACAGTTTTGAATCCATCGCTGACCCGTGTGGTTGGGCTGGCCCCCCACCTCTCCTCCCAATTTTAACAAAAACAAATGATCGCACTCTGGGGCGCCCCCCCGGGCGCATTTGCGATAAAAAAATCTATGGACTATTTTTTCGACTTTCAAAATAATTTTATTTTGGGCTTTGAGATTATTCTCGAACAAAACCCCCACCCTTTTTTTCGAACGCTCTGAAAAATAATGTTTATCACAGTGTATAAAAAGGTTAAACCCAAATGTAATTGGATACACATTAAATCCTTTGGCTTTTTGAAGTAAATAACATAACTTTTTAGGCCCCGACGTTTTAGGGCTAAAATTCAAATTGGGTTTTTCAAACCCTTTTTTTCAAAAATTTAATTTTTAAACTGCGTCCAAAAATTTTTTGAAAAAACTATTTTCGTCAGGCCCTTTTTTTGGGAAAAGTTTTACTTTTTCTGATATTTGGGTTTTCTTTATAAATTTTTGGGATCTTTTTTTTTCGAGGAAAAGTTTGTTTTGGCCTCCTTTTTCCTTTCCAATTTTGGGCAAATGTGGGGCCGGGGAGCTGGTTGGGGAAATTTAAAAATTTTAGGAAAACCCCTTTTTAGGGGTTTTAAGAGAGCTGTTCATTGTATTTTTTTTGGTGTCTATTTATTTTTATTTGTTTTTATGTGGGGGGGCCCCAGGCCACCCAGACTTTTTTTCCCGAGGAATCTTATTGGCTCTTAAAGCCCTTTTGGCATCTTAAAGTACCCCTTCCTTTTTACAAAAGTGAAAAAATTAGCATAGTGTTAAAAGGGCATTCTTTATTTAAGGGGGGGTGAGCTGTTTTAAACCTTTTACTTCCCATTTTTACCCGGGCATGAGAAGGGTTGTCCCCCCTACTCAGGGTTTTGGGTTGACCCATTTTCCCTTTTTTTTTATTTATTATTATGAATCTGGAGGCCAATTCGTTAGACCTTTATGCTGTTCTCGAGGGCGCCATTTTGGGGTTTTGTAAACAAGGAGCCCCTTAAAATTTAAAATTTTTGTTGTAATGCCCCCTTTAGGACCTGGCCCGGGGTCCCTTTTTTCCTTTTTCAGCCCTTCTGCTTTTTTGGTTTCCCTTTTTAATTTCCCAAGGTCAAATCCCCCCTTGAATTGGGAAATATGTTTCATGATAGAAAAATTTTTAAAATCTCTTGTGCTCATCCCCCCTGTATAAAAAATTTTATGTGGGGTTAAAAAGGGGGGGAAGTTAAGATTGTGATTTAAAAAAATGCTGGAAGTCAATTTAGTAGGGGATTATTTGGGTTAAATATTTAAAAAAAAAGGGAGTTTTATTGGTATTTCATTGCCCGGGGTGTTTATGAAAATTTCTTGTTTAGGGGCGGGTAGTCCCTTTTTCATATAGCAAATCCCCCAAGTTGCCCCATGTCTACAATTCCCGCTGCATGCCATTTGGGCTTCATGGGACCCAAAAACAAATAAAATGCCCCTCAACAGTGGAAACCATTTAAAATTGTCAAGTTAAACAATTTTCGGAAAATCACTGCAGGGGTTCCGATATTGGCTAATACCCCGGTCCCAAATGGGGGGCGGGGGTCAAAAAGGGGTTTAAACAAATTTTCCCCTTACCCCCAAAAATCTAAAAATATCAAATTTAAAATTGTTTGGGCCCCCATAACCCCGGGTTAGTTTTACGTTCCTAGAACTACTGCATTTTTTAGGGAAGCTATCTAAAACGTTGATATTCCCTGTAACCATTAATACGGTAAAGGTTTTAATTGATAAATTTATGACATAATCATTTCCAACATTAAATAAAGTAATAACGTGTACTTGTTAAATCTCCCCATTTTTTCTTTCGCGACGATCATTGATGATGGATTTTTGGGGGGTATTAAAAAAATGGGGGTGTAGTAATGATATGATGATATTGTAGCCCAAATGCCCCCTAAAAAGGGGCCCTTTGTGCGGGTTATAGTACGGCTTGGTTTTAAAACTTAGCCGGGGGTTTTTTAAAAATTTTAAAACTAGGGTTTTCTTTTAAAAAAAAGTTTAAAAAAATTTGGCAGGGGGTAAAACCACTACACTAAAACACGGTTTTCGGCTCCCCCCTGGACGGCCTTATTTAAGGTTTTTTAAATAAAAAAAACAAAATTAAAGTAAAGTTTGGGGATTTTAAAAATTTTAGTACCTTTTAAAATAGTTGCGCTTGGCCCATTTTAAAGGGGTAAAGGCCCAAAATTAATAATATTTTTATATTAATTTGTAATTTTAAACACAGTGTTCACTCAAAGTTTGAAATTTTGGGACTAATGCAATTTTTTTTTTGAAAAACCAAATGATTTCAAAAAAAATTTTAAATTTTGGAAAAGTAGAAGTACTTTGAGGAAGGTTTTTTAATTGAAAAAAAAATTATTTTCAACGAACCTTCAAAAAATTGCGTAAAAAATTTTCCAAAAAAAATGCAATATTCAATTAATGGTTTTGTATACTTAAAAAGTGTTTTAAGGGGGGCAAAAACAATGGGAAACCGACAACTTTTTAAATTTATATTGGACAAACATTTACATTTAAATTAATGCCAAACCCGAAAATCATGAAAACCGATACGAGATGAGTGCCCTTTATATTTTTCCCCCCGGAAATTTTTAAAATATATCTGATTTCAAGCCCCGGGAATACCGAAACAGAACGGCCTGGGCAGATAGGGGGCAACCCCAAATCATTCTTCCACTCCAATCACTTCTTTTTCCTGCTATTTTTTGTCCCTGAAACCCTAAATCTGTCACGGTTTTTTTGGGATGTTTGTACAGTTTTTCGCCCTGAAACCCCTCACCATTTTTCTCTAGGGGTTGTCACCCCAGGCCCTCCACCAACTCTCTAGGGTAGTCCCCTAAACCCCAGGGAGGGGCCCTCCACCATTTTTATAAAGGGATTTCAACCCAACCCCCCACCCCTCTCTCCCCTAGGGATTGTCACCCAGCCCTCCCACCATTAAACAGGGATTGCCCCCCTACCCATCCCCCATCTCTCCTAGGATTTGTCACCCAGCCCCCAAACCCTCCCTCTAGGGAAGTCACCCAGCCCTTTCCCCCCAACTATCTAGGGAAATTTCACCCTGACCCATCACCATCTCTCTCTAGGGATTTTTCCCCCCAAACCCTCCACCCTCCTCTAAAGGGGTTTTTTCACCCAGCCCTCCAAAACCCCTCTTCTTTTCCCCCCCCCACTCTAAGGGGGTCCCCCACCCTCCACCATTCCCCTTTTAGGGATTGTCACCCGCCCCCACCATCTTCCTCTAGGATTGTCACCCAAGGGCCCCCCAACCCTCTAAACTAGGGATTGTCACCCCCGACCCATCACCATCTCTCCTAGGGGTTGGGCACCCAGGGCCCCCCAAACCCTCTCTCTAAAGGGTTTTTCCCCCCAGCCCCCCTTTTAAAGGGAAAATTCCCCCATCCCCTTCCCCTAAGGGGGTTTTTTCACCCCAGGGCCCTCCAAACCCTCTTTCAAGGGGTTTTCACCCAGCCCCCCACCCTTTTTCTCTCTAGGGATTTTCACCCAAGGGCCCCCCACCATCTTCTTAAAGGGGTTGTCCCCCCTCCCCTACCCAATTTTACCCCCCTCCCCCTCTCTTAGGGATTGTCACCCAGCCCTCCACCATCTCTCTATGGAACCCCCCCCCACCCTTTTTTTCCCCCCCCATCCCTCTTTCCCAGGGAATTTTTCAACCCCGGGCCCCCCACCCTCTCTCTAGGGAATTTTCACTCCAGGCCCCCCAAACCCTTTTCTCTAAGGGGTTGCACCCAGCCCCCTCCCCCCAAACCTCTCTCTAGGGGTAGTTTACCCCGCCCCCCCATCCCTTTTTCCCCCCTCCCCCTCCTAGGATTGTCACCCACCCCCACCATCTCCCCTAGGGAATTTTCACCCTGACCCCTCCCATTTTCTCTCCCAGGGATTTTCCACCCAGCCCTCCCACCAAACTATTCCCAGGGATTGTCACCCGACCCATTCCCCCATCTCCTCTAGGGATTGCACCCGGTCCCCCAAAATTTTCCTTTCCCCCCCCCACCCCTCTCTAGGGAGTCACCCAGACCCTACAACAACCCCACCTTCCCCTCTAGGAAGAAGTCCCCCCCGGTTTCCCCGCCCTCCACCAAAAAATTTTTTAGGGGGGGGGCCCCGCCCCCCATCTCCTAGGGGTTTGTCCCCCATTTTTCCGGGGTACCCCCCCTCCACCAAACTCTCCCCAGGGGTTTTCCCCCCCTCCACCCTCCTCGGGGTTTCCCCCCCCCGCTTTCCCAAAACACGAGGCAAGTCACAAATTTATCAAAGAAATTTTTTAAGTGTGGCTGAGTGGAATTAATTTAATGTTTTTAGGTGTGTCAAGTGTTAAAAAAAAAAGTGAAACAAATTTTTTTTTTTTTCTAATTTTAAAAAAATTGGGCCCCACAAAAGTTTTTAAAAAAGGCAGAAAAAGATGTAAAAGGGCCCAAAAGGGATAGGCATTCCAAGGCAATTAAAAACCTTTTTACGAAGAAATTCGGGAAAATCCAAAAACCCTTAATAAGTTTGGGGAAAATGATTTTAAACCCCTTTTTTATGTTAAAATTTAACTTTAATTAAATTAACCCTTTTTTTTAAATTTTGGGCCAAAGTCCGGGAAAACCTCCTAATCCTGGTTAAAGGGCATTTATTTGCTCATAAAATTTTTAATTTTGGTTGGTCGGGAAAGAAATTTTTAAAAAACGTCGGCCATTTTTAATAACAAAACGGAACAAAACCCCCATGGGTTATCCATGGGGAGCTTTATGCTGCCGTTTTAAAAAATTTTTTTTAATTTTAAAAATTTTGTAAATTTGGGTATAATTTGTAAAGGGAGAAATCACCAAAAAATTTTTTTAGCTGCGGACCACATAGAGGGTTTTTCCAAAAGGGAAAACCCTTTTAAACCACTCATTAACAAAATTTGGCAAACAATTTTTAAAAATTTAAACCCTTTAACAAAAAAAACGGGGGTGAGCGTTAATATTTAAGGATAAATTGTTCAAAAGATAAATAAAAAAATAAAGAAATCACTTTTTATTGATAATTTGGGCCCTGAAAGAAATTTTTAGGGTTTAATAAATTACTTTTTAAACCCCCCTCACAAACCCTCTGGTTTGAAAAAAATCAAACTCGAGATTTTTTTATTTGGGTTCCCAAAGTTTCTTTATGGGGAGGGTTTTTAAAGGGTTTTTGACTTTTTTTAAAAAAAAATCATGATTGTTAAAAAATTTAAAAAAAATTTTAAGAACTCAATTTCCTCATGAAAAAAAACTTTTGAGGGGAATTTTTCACTTTAAGGGAAAAATTTCAATTTTTATTTTGTATCCCGCCCCCCTTTGAATACGAAATAATTTTTCATTTCCAAAAATGGGGGAATAATTTAAAAATAAAAAAATAATTTTTTTGAAATATAAAATTTTTTAAAAACCAACAGTTTTCCCAATTAAAAAATGTTTGGTTTTAAAAATTTTAAATAAAAAACACACCAAAATTTTAAAAATGCTTTTAGGTGAATTGGAAAATCCGGCTTAAATTTAAAAAGGGGCCTCAATTTAAAAATGAGCCCAGTCTAATTTAAAAATAAAAATTATATTTTTTCAGCCTGATAACCTTTAGGTTTATTGCAATGGGATCCCAAAAAAAAAACCAAAAGGGTTAGGCTATTAAAAAGGGAAAAGCACCTTCGTTTGCCCAACCAAGGCCCCAAAATTTATTCCCGACTTTTTGCAAAAACGCCCCAAAAATAGGAAAGGGTTAATAAAAAGTCTACAACAAGGCCGGGCTTCCAAAATTTTTTGGGAAGGCGTACCTCCCCGACAATCTCCCTGAATTTAGTAGGTACCCCCCTATTCGCGTTTTTTTTAAAGACTGGTGGCGACTTTTATCAATTTTTGGCCACCCCTACAATCCAAAGACTGAAATCTATTTAATTTTGGTTTCACTGGGGTGGGAATCTATTTATTAGAAATTTTAAAGTCATTTTTAAAGACTTTTAAATTTGGGGGGGTTTTTTTTGGGCTTCTTCCCCCGGGATACCATCAGGGAAAATGTAAGGGCCACATTTGGGGAAACCCCTGTTGTAAAACTTTTTAATAAACCATTTACTATCTTGGGCGTATTGGGGAAAAAAGTCGGAATCAAAAAAAAGGCTGGTTTGGGCGAACGAAGGTGCAAATTTTCCCTTTAAAAACTAAAACCGTATGGGTTCATTGGGAAATAAGCCTAAAGGTTAAAACAGGCCCGATAAATAAAATAAATTTTCCAGTTTAAGGGCCTTTTTTAAAAGGGAAAATTTTAATTTATTTCAAAAATATAGAAAAAAGGAAGTTCTTTAAAAAATTTTTAAATTTCGTAAATCCTTTGGGTGTAATGTTCCCATTTCTCTAAAAAGTCTAAATTAAAATTTTGTTTTTTGTTCCCTTTTGGGAAAAAAGTGGGAAAAAAGTCCATTATCTCTTTTTAAAATCTTTTTCGAGCTTCAAGTAAATATTTAAATTTTTTTTACAGTAGAAGAAAGTCTTTTGCGTGCACCCTCCCCAACTTAAAAAAAAAAAAAATCTTTTGTAAAAAAATCTTTGAAATTTGGGTTGGGAATAACTTAAAAAATAATAATATAAAAGCTAGAAAAAAATTTTTAAGCTTAAGGGTCCGTCAATTTGTGCTCCCCCCCTACGGAGGGGTAAGGGGCCCAAGGGTTTGGGTTCCCGGGATGGCCGGGGAAATTTTTCATTGTTTGGGAAAGTGGGTTTTAACTTTTTTACATTTATAAATTGAAAGGTCGGGGGATGGATTTGGTCTTCCCCAGGTTTTTAGGTTTACAAAACATGTCCAAGATGGACACTAACAATCAAAAAACACACATTCAAAGGCCCACAATTTTTTCCCAATCATCTTTTATGTCCTTTTTTTGTCAAATGTTTTTATAAATGAAATTTTTTTCCCCTTTTTTTCAGGGGTAAGGAACAAGTTTTTTTAACAAATATAAAAAAATAGTTTGTAGGTTTCCCCAAAATTTAAATTCCCGTGTCCAACGGCAATTTTTAAAAAATTTAAAAAAAATGCAGATGGGGTCTAAAACCGTAATTAACAAATCCCATATTGAAATGTTTTTTTGAATACGGGGGCCCTACGTTGTTCGGGAATTTTTGATGTTTTTGATTTTTAAAAATTTCCGCGATGGACGCCCAAAAATTTAAGAATTATAATTAATAAACACTTATTAAATTTTGGGGCAAAGTTTTTTTATTTCTGAATCTGTTTTTTTAATGAGAAAATAGATCAAGTTGAAATAAATAACTTTGGGCCCAATTTTAGAGCGCGGCAGGTTTTTGGGTGGACCCCCAATTTAATTCTGTCGGGTTTTTGGGCACCAACTGCCCTTTCGTTTGGGACCATTCCCTTTTGTATAAAAACCTTCTCATGGAAAACTTACGAGAAGGTTTGTTTAGAAAAAAAAAAATACAAGGACCAAAAAAATCTCTGTGTTACTGGGAAAAGGGGGCTAGAGCCCAAAAGGGCTCAAAAATTTACATTTTTAAAAAACTCTCTTCGAAAACCCTTTTAGAAGAGGGAAAATTTTAAAAATTTTTAAAAAATAAAATATTGTCAAAACCCGACTTACTAATGTCACGTGCGTGCGTCACTGATCTTTCCTTTTTTCCTTTTAGAAGAAGAAAAAAGGCTTTTAAAGCGCCATTTTAAAAATCTACATAATTTTAAATGAAATAAGGGTACGTTTAAAAATTAGGGCCCAAAATTTTGTCAAAGGGTTTCACATATTTTTCAGGGACCCCCCCCCCCCCCCCCCCAAAACAATTACATTTTCAATACCCCCCAAAAAATGTTCTGAAAATAGAGCCCCCGTCGTATACTTTTTGATACGCTTTGCTAAAAAAAAAAAAAAAGACGACATGATCATTTTTCGCACACCCTGTATAAAGTTTCACAAATAACAATATTTTGAAACATTCTGTATAAAATTTCACAATTGGATAAATTCAAATAATTTGGAACACTCTGTATAATGTTGTTCTGAATGATAATAATATTTGAAGTGGTGTTCTCCGACTGTAAGTTTACATGAAGTATATATATAATAATATTGAAGTTATTATAAAGCAAACATTAAAATATAAAATTTTAATCAAAACAGTTGAAATTAGATAAATCAAATCAAGATATAAAATTGTTAAGTATAGGCCTAATTACAATTAATTGAAATAAAATAATCTAAGTTTATTATATAAAAATTTGGATTTAATATAAAGATTTGAATTTAATTATTACTAATCAAAGTTTTTTATTTTTTATTTAAAAAACCCAAAATTCTTTGCTATAACGTCCTTAATATTGATTAAAATACATTAAACTTTTAATAAAAAATGGAATTTAATTGTCACTAATCAAAGTGTCTTTTAATCATTTATTGTTTAAACACTTCGTTGCACTTTTTATTTCAATGATCCTTCACGGATCCACTTTTAATTATTAGTATTATCATGATGATCCTTCACGGATCCACTTTTACTATTATTATATTAACATATTAACAAACACTCTTAATGCTACACATACCCTTAAATGCCTCATGGCTAAATTCGCTATATGAGCAACTACTATACTCTTAAAAATACATTTACTGAATAATTAGCTTAAAAAACACAAAATAATAATTCACAAAATAAACCCAATTACTTAAAAAATAATATAATTACATTGTTTCGGACAGAGAAAGGATAATAAACAGAACATCTGAACCACCTTACCAAAATCTTTATTTATGAGAATACCTAACCTCAAAACAAATTTAAAATACTTGAAATATATAAAACGATAATCTTGGAATCATAAAGTACTTATGAAATTATATATCACACCATTATAAAAGATTGAAAATTATTTTCCCCTTCTAATTGAATAATTAATTTCGCATTAGTGAAAAATCTTTAACTGTCTCATCTATATAGATTACAACCTTTTGAATGTTGCCTATTATGCCTTAGGCATATAAAAAATGAAAATTATAATAAAAATCTTTTAAAGTAGCCTAATTAGGTAAAAACACCCTAATTAGCTCTCATCCTTGTTAATACATTAGCATTATTACATCACGTAATACAGAATACCCTTTTAAAACTTCTTCACAATCTCCTCAATATCTTTAAATTTTAATCAGAATAACCTTGGATATTTATCGCATATTATTATAAAAGGCCCCCCCTTTTTCATT